>JAODFZ020019999.1:0-29744 GCA_027574845.2 Deinopsis erosa
CGAACTGTAATTACTATAACTAACATAACATTTGAGCGAAAATAAAGAAGTTATTCAAGATTTAAAAAAAAATTATAAAGCTCAATATCTCGGAAAGTAATAAAGATAATTAAGTGTTCTTAGGTGGATTTGCATACAGAATTTTGCCTAGAATATTCCTATATCGGATTAGGCTCCAAGCTGGTATCGGAGGGCATGAAATGTCGATGCGAATCGGTTATTTATATGACATAAAGTTAAGCAAATGAGAGAAAAAAAATGAAAATTGAATCGTGAATTTGGTGAATTTCTACAATTTCATTCTTCCTAAATTCATCGGTGGAACGTCTTTACATTTCTTTCAATGAAAAAATTTTGTTTTCGCCTTCGCAGCTATTACAAAGCGCGCATCTGTTTTTCATGGACATGGCTGCAAAAAACGCATCTTTAGTAAATTTAAAATCCTATAATTTTAAATATGCATTAAATTAAAAACTTTTATTGCTAAATGAGTAATAAATAATGCAATGAGTCCGATTTGATTAAGTTTATTTTTAAAATGTTAAATTTTAAACATGTAGCAGTTTTTTTAAATTATAATCCGTTATACTATGGCGGCCGCTGGGGGTTGTTAGTTATCATGAGAAGGGGTGAACATTTTTAATTCTTCTCCATGGTACAAATTAATACAAAATCAGTTATACTAATTTAAGTACAGTAATACCTCAATATAAAGGACTGATTGGGGCGTTGTAACCGAAACTTTTGTATATTTTCCAATTTTTTATTGATCGCTAAATTGATTCTTTTCAGTTTCTCCATATTTAAATGGTAAGGTTGCGAAATTTTTGTCTCATTATGTTTCAAAGTGTTGACATGTGTGATAATCATCGCCGCTAAAAATTGTTTCATTTCGCCGAAACTTGAATTTAAGCATGTAATATTAAGAGGACGTTTTAATTTTTTTTTGTGCGTTATATGCGAAGTCTGTTATATGGAGGTATTAATGTAGTTGATGAAGCAAAATATGTATTTTTTGAATATGGTTTTGCTAGCTTGATATAAAGCCAGCAGCGCCATCTATTTCTCCAAAAGTGCACAAGGTACAAAATTTTTATTGATGGTACAAACAAATTAGTACAAAATAAGTACTAAATAGTGCAATGTGTCCCATTTGATTCTGCTAATTTGGTAATTCTAGCTTTATAGGATCGAGGTAAAAATAATATTGCAATAATTTTAAATAAATATTTATTAACTTTAAAATATAATATAATTAATAACTATGTATATGTATAATTGTACCATATCGAATACATATTTGAAATGCTAATCCAATGGTATAGAATACTTACCTTATAAAAAATCTCATTCCTATAAAATTTCTCGTTCTCTGGTCTCGAGACACAACTGACGTTTAAATTGTAAAACACTGAACCTGCAATAAGAAATGGCGTAAGTATAATACCCTAACTATTTTTAAATAAATCAAAATATTTTTTTATGTAATGTTTGCAAAGGTTTTATTAAATTACTTCTATTGGAGAAATAAAATGTGCTAATTTGCAATTAATTTCCCACAAATCAGAATAAGTAACGCCTTATAATGACATATAAATCAATTATTAGGAGCTGGAATGTGGTTGAAAAAGTCCATGTAATAAATATTGACTTACATAAATCTACGATTCATAAATATAGACTGTAACGATAATCATCCAATGGTATCTGTAACAAAATTTGCTTTGTTAATTTAATTTCGCTATTTTTAAATAAATTAAAATAATTTTTTATGAAATGTTTGCAAATATTTTTTTACGTTACTTCTATAAGAGAAATAAAGTGTGCTAGAGTTGCAAATAATTTCCCACAGTTTAGAATATTTAACGCCTTATAAAGACATATAGATCAATTATAAGGAGCTGGAATGTGGTTTAAAAATTCCATGTAATAAATATTTACTTACCGAAATCAAGGCCTCACAAATATTGACTAAAACAATCATCACCGAATGGTATCTGAAACATAAAGATGTGCTTGATTAATTTAAATATTACATACTTTACAAAATATAATAATGTAGTATGTATTAATATCAGATTCTCCTATAACATCCTTGAGGAATAAATCCCCATCAGGTGAAACCGCGAAAGAGAACGCAAGTTTCTCATCATAAAAATACTTATTGAATAAAGGCAGTAATTAGAAAATTATTTACCTCTTAAATGTAGTATTTCAAAAGATCAGCCTTCAGTAAAAATGGTGTTGTACTTCAGGAACCAATAATTAATAAACTTGCACTAGAGGACCCATAGAGTATCTGTAACCAATATTACAATTAATTAATTAATTAATTTCACTAATGTAATTGCATAAAACATAAAGAAATACAGTCGAACTTTGTTATGATTACAGCTAGAACAGGCTAAGAGTTTTGGTTAAATTGAAATAAATGTATCTTAAAACTTCCATTCATTCCACGAAAATTGTAAAATTGCTAATATAATATACGTAATTATAAGAACACAATTCTTCTAATTATATTTTAATATTTAGTCGAAAGTTAAGTCATTACGAAAAAATATTATGACTGATTGACGTTCGATATAACAGAGTTCGAATGTATATAAATTTTTATTCAATATTCCGACAACATTGTAATATGTAGTCAGAAGTAAAAAAATAATTTTTATATTATTATGTAATTATTACTTAATAATAATCAAATGTTCACAAAGCTTCAAGACAATATTTCTACAGGTGAAATAAAGCTGGTGCGTTGCATTTATATTCCACAGCAATATAAGAAAAACCTTGTATAACAAAATTAGTTATCAGGTGCTCGGCTGTGGTTGAAAAACTATTTTAATTTAAGTAAAGCAATATTACAAAAAAGAAATTGAATTGTGATCAGTTGAACCACGAAAGAAAAATAAATGTCTAATTAAAAATAACAAATTTCATCAACTTACAATAGACTATATTAAATGATTTACCTTATAAAAAAATATGGACTGATTAAAGTATAAAATCTCCTTCATATAAAATTTCTCGCTCTCTTGACTCTAGGCACACAGCTAAGGTTTAAATTGTAAAATACTGAACCTGTAACAAGAAATGGTATAAGTTTAGTACCATAATTATTTTTAAATAAATCAAAATATTTTTTTATGAAATGTTTGCAAATATACTTTTAAATTACTTCTATAGGAGAAATAAAGTGTGCTGATTTGAAAATATTTTCCCACAATTTAGAATACTTAACGCCTTATAACGACATATAAATCAATTATTAGGAGCTGGGATGTGGTTTAAAAATTACATGTAATAAGTATTTACTTACATAAATTTAGAATTCATAAATATTGACTAATGATCTTCATTCAATGGTATCTGTAACAAAATTTACTTGATTAATTTAAATGGTACTACTTCTTTACAAAAATATAATAATGTAATATTAATATCAGATTCTCCTATAACATCCTTGAGAAATAAATCCCATCAGGTGAAACCGCGAAAGAGAACGCAAGTTTCTCATCATATATACTTATTGCATATATACATATTCTCCCACAATTTAGAATACTTAACGCCTTATAAATCAATTATTAGGAGCTGGGATGTGGGCTAAAAATTACATGTAATAAGTATTTACTTACATAAATTTAGGATTCATAAATATTGACTAATGATCTTCATTCAAAGGTATCTGTAACAAAATTTACTTGATTAATTTAAATGGTCTACATTCTTTACAAAAATATAATGTAATATTAATATCAGATTCTCCTATAACATCCTTGAGAAATAAATCCCATCAGGTGAAACCGCGAAAGAGAACGCAAGTTTCTCATCATAAATATACTTATTGCAAAAAACTAGTAATTTAAAAATTATTTACCTGTTAGAAATAGAATGACAATATGTCAAAGAGAACTGGTCTCAATCAAACCAGTTAAATCTGTAAAAATTCAATATATCGAAGCAACCTAAAAGTTTTACAATGGCCCATATCTGTAACAATGGAACAAAACTATTAAGATAAATTCAATAAATAATTATTAATTCTATTTAGATTTGTTACTGATTGGCGTGTCTTGTAGCAAAATTATTCGCAACCAGACATAGCGTATAACCAGTTATAATATTCACAGTTTAAAATTTTAAAATCCCAGTTAACAATTTGCCATGTCACTAGAAAGAGGACTGTGGTATATTAAAAATAAAATTAGTTGCTCACCTCGCATACTCTAGATGTTAGTCAAACTGAAATTCCTAAATAAAAAATATAATATTTAAGATATTTATAAATTACATTTAGATATTTCAATAAATTTTTTATAAATATGTTAAATATTTTTATTGTATTTCATTTTACAGAAGAAATATTTAATTCACTTCGCCTGCGCGAACTGCACCAGCAATTGGACGATGATTTCTCGATAAGAAGTCAGCATACTCTTGATAAGGTGTTTTGGGCAGTTTAATGTCCTTCCACAAATCTGGTGTAAGATAGGCGTATGTTTTTCCAATAGCTGCATAGGTAGCTTTTGCAAAGTTACCAAGGGTGCAGGTGGAACCACGTGCAGAAGTATAACAATCTTCAATGCCAGCCATTTGGAGAAGTTTCTTTGGTACTGGTGCTGATACAATTCCAGTACCACGTGGAGCCGGAATTAAACGTACAGTTACGGAACCGCATTTTCCGGTTACCTTGCAAGGTACAGTATGTGGTTGACCGATCTTGTTACCCCAATATCCTCTACGTACTGGTACTACAGACAACTTTGCCAAGATGATTGCACCACGAATAGCAGTTGCTACTTCCTTGCTACATTTAACTCCCAAACCAATGTGGCCGTTACTGTCGCCAATTGCGACGTAAGCCTTAAAACGTGTACGTTGGCCAGCACGAGTTTGTTTTTGTACAGGCATAATCTTCAACACCTATTACAATATATCACAACAAAATTAATAGGTACTTATTTAAAAAATTTCTATAGACTTACCTCATCCCTCAAACTTTGACCAATGAAGAAATCGATGATTTCAAACTCTTTAATGGGAAGCGAGAAAAGATAGATTTCCTCCAAAGTTCTGATTTTTCCTTCGCGAACAAGACGACCCAATTTTGTAACGGGCATCCATTCTTTTTGATCTTCCTTACCGCGGCCACGTCCTCTACCGCGACCACGGCCTCTTCCACGTGGACCACCGCGTCCACCACGTGAACCAAATCCTCCTCTGAATCCACCACGACCACCGGCTGGAGCAGCGTCCGCCATTCTATAGAGAAATACATTGTAAATTAATTCAATACTATCAATATATTATTTCTTAAAATTGCATTTATGTATATATAAAAATTAATTTCGTATGTATTTATTAAAACAATATGGCGTCACGCACGTGTTTGAGAATTTCTAAAAATACGTTAATGGCTTATTTGCATTTAAATAATCTAATGATAATTGACTTTACTACATTGCTACTAAACAATAATACAAACAATATAAAAAATATTATAAATATTGCACGAAAAATAAGGAATACTTACTTATATATCCTTCTTCGAGTTAAACTGACGAACGAAAGAGAGTGTATGACGCGTTCCGGTGCATTTTATATGGAACGAGCTATTTCCGGTTTTATGTAGCCAACATAAAGAACTAAAAATTTAAAAAATGGCGGGAACCCTAAATGTATACATATTACTCCTAATATGTTATGAAATACTTCAAACAATATATTTTTTGAGAATACATATCAAATTATATAGATTATTAAAATTATTTCAAAAAAATGTATTAAAAAATTAAAGCAGAGATCTTTTATTAGTTGAGGGTTTCAATTAAAACATAAAATTCTGATATAATATATTTTAATTTTGAATTGGGTCCTCTGATTTTTTCATTTAATAAATATAACACAATACCAATATATTCTGCTAATTGTACATATACTTATGCATATACATTATATCATTGGTATTATGGTCTAGAGAAGGTCACTTTTTACTTGGGATTATTTCTAATCTATTGCATATAAATAGTGAATATATTTTTAAAACTACTTGATAACAATCTATTGCAAATTACAGGCGTAATAATTTGTTATCAAGGTTTGATTTATATAAAAGCATATTCTACTTTTATATATGTATTTATTTTCGAGGTATTCATTTAGAGAATAAATGAATTTGGTTACAAAAAACACGTAAAATAAATAAATTATAAAATAAATAATATATTTCATTTTGTCAGTCAATAAGTAAATTATACATGAAAGGAAATTATTATAAAATGCAAATTAAATAATAATAAAAATATAATTCAATGATGATACAATTGGACAAACGCAACGTTAACACGAATTAATAAACAAAAGATTTTTTTATAAATTATAGAAAAATTAACGATCATTCTTGTATGTTTAACATAAAGAAAAGATTTTAAGTAAATTAGGTAAGATGCAAATTGAGATTACAATAAATAACTTCGTATTAATCAATCGTATACAATAATTTTGATGCTTGGTTCTTCCGTTGGTCCCAATCTATCCAAGCTTCCATCGTTCTTATACAAAAATAACAAAAACTTAATTTTTTATAGCACCTAACAAATTTCTCAATTTCCATTTTGTAACCAAACTCTATACAAATTGTTCACATAATTTTTTATCGATTAAACAAAACGTAGACAAATAAAAATGCCTTAATTCCAAAATTAAAAACTTCTGATTGCTAAATATTTATAAACTGTTTTTCTTTTCATTTGTGTTAGTAACAATTTTCATTTGTAACAAATTGATATATATGTACAAAGAACCTTTTCTAGTAATTTTTCCTCTTACATTCTACTAATTATATAATGTAAAATACAATTCTTTTCAGTTTTTTCATCATTAATTACAAACAAGGCAATTATCATTATTATTTTGTATGATTTGATTTCATTTTGTATTCTCTCATTTTTTACATGAAATGACAATAAACTGTTGAAAAATTAAAATAACTGTTATCAAATATTTACTATACAAATAGAATAATTTAAAATTTATAAAATATTATACAAGATATACATTGTATATATAATATATATTATTTATATATGCACACTTATTTTTCTAATATATGCAAAAATAACAGTAATTACTTAAATATGTTTTGAAACATCCACAACCAAAGAGCGTTTTATTTTTTTAATTTTTACACTCTTGATGTTTATATATAATATATATATATAATTTTTTTTGTTGTTAAAATCTAGGCCTCTACTTCAGCGTTGTACAAATATAATTATTTTAAATAACTTACAATATTTACAAAAATATACATTATATGGAATTCGCCTAAGAATGTAAAAAATATTTATAGTACTCTCCAAAGTACACTACTAAAATCTAGTTATTATAATTATTCTAATGCTTTTTTTCAATATTTTATTTAAATGGTCTATGCACCAGTTATCAGATTGGCCCTAATTAATATGTATTTTAAATATAATATATAAGTAAATAATATGTTATTAAGTTAATTTAGGTGTGAGTGTTGGTAAAAGAAATATACATTTCATCCGATTTTCTTTTCACACCCCGTTCAAGTACATTTGTATGTCTTAGGACGAATAATCCTCTGAAAAACCATTGACATTATAAATTGACTCGGTGCATTCTTTGGCATACTTTGAATTTGATATAAATAATTATTTAAATATGTATCAGTTGTCCTTTTTGAGTCTTGCTATACCAGCGCGCACATATCTTACAAGATCGATTAAAGAACTGTGTAAAGTTAGTGGCTTGCAATATCTATCTAGTTCAATGAAAAATTCTGAAAATTCAAACATTTATTAGACTTACAATTAGATATAAAGATAGTAAATAAATCATACCTCTATGCTTTCCTTTAATAACAATATTATCGGCTTGTTCCCAAAGTTCTAGATATGACATTAGATATAGAAGATTTTGGTTCTGTTTTGTAACAGCATTATATACAGGCAAAGGCATTAGCATACAAGGTTGTGGTGCTGGCGGTGCAGCTGGAGTTTGCGAAGGATTATTGCCTCTGCCTGCAGCAAGTTCTCCACTACCATATCCTGAAGATTGACTACCAACGGAACCAACTGATCCTGCTGGTGATGGAGTTGGAGATAAAGGTGAGGGTGTGCCTTGTCCACCTAATGCTTGATTTATTTGGTCCGATTGAATTGGTGCTGTATTTGCAGACTAAAAAAAAATCCATAATTAAGTATAAAATAATTTTTTTTCTTCTAATTTATTACCTTTGAACAATAATCTGATATTAGTTTTTGATAATCCTTCATTTCTGGTTTCCTCATTTTGAACAATTTAAAATATAGTAAAGCCTGACAGCGATAACTATAAAATTATATTGTTTAGAAAATTAATTTTTAATATAAATTTATTACAATATACCTTAATACAGCTAATTTATTGTGAACTGAAGAAGTGTTCTGTTGATTTCTAAACTTAGATGATATATATCTAAAAGAGAAATTCATTTAATAACATACAATATATTGTTGTGTTATGTAATATTGCACCAAAACTTACTTAATTAAACTAAGAGTATCTTTGTACATTGTAAAGGCAGCTTTTTCAGTAAGACTTTCGTGTTCCATGGCATTTCCAGTGAGTAAGAAATAAAGCACAGCTTCCAGGTACAGCATACATTGTTTAATGGTGTCAGTCTCTCTATCTGCAGAGTGCTTAAGCCTCTTTGCTTCATTCAGGTACTTATTTTGATCTCTGTGAAGAAGAAATAATTAAATTAGAAATGAAATTAAATTAAAAAAACAAGAAAAAGTTTACCTTTCTTCATCAGAAGGTTCATCAGATCGTTCAAAATATGAATAATATTCACGTAAAGGTTGCGACCAACTACTTCCACTACGTTCAATAGGTGAAGGCATTGGGGGAGTTCTTGGTCCTTCTCTTTCATGAGCATTATTAGATCGACCATCAAAACTTCTCTGAGACGTTGAATCAGCTTCATCTTTCCTTCGTTTATTCTTATGATTACTTCTATCTTTCCTATGCTCCTTCTTTCTGCCACTATTCTGTGACATACTACTAATAGTCGATATTGATGATATACTGCTACAACTATTATGTCGCTTTCGTTTTTTATTCCTCGAATCAACACAATTTTCGTCTTTTAAATGTTTTTTATGACTAAATTCATTATCACTTTCATTTGAATTATTCGTCCGTTTATCGTTCATTTCATTATCACTGTGCTTTATTTCACTAATAGGAGAATCAAATGTTTTTATTGGTTTATCAATATGTTGTGATGATTGTTGCCTTGTATCAGATAAATCACTCCATTGTCTAAGTTCTTCAGATCGTTTCTTGTTTGTTTTAGGATCGAGAGGTATGTATGAAAGTCTTGATAGGTCTATTTTCACAAGAAGACTAACCTTATCACTAATCGATCCTCCAGATAATTCAGTCTTAGTATTTTTAATTGAATCGTTAATATTTAAAGATGGTTTAACATCTTGCTGTAAAGGTGATAAGAGTGTTAGATTTGGCGTAGTTGTAGGCATATTCTCGTCCTCAACTGATGAGCTGCTCCTCTCATAATCACCATCCATTATAATAACGTTAACGCCACCTTTACCTTTTCCTCCTTTGGCACCACCTTTTCCGCCTCCTTTGCCACCTTCCGAATCACGTTTTGGTGTAAAGAAGAGCTTCCTTAGAGTATCACTTTTTTTCTTATCCTGCACTACTTTACAATCCGTCTCGACTTTAACAGGACTTTCAAGTTTTGTTGGATTTGTATGAGACTTATTTATAGTATTTGCTTCAGAATCTGTGCTTCTACCTTTTTCATCACTATCAGAACTGGAAGATCGGGCACTTCGTTTATTGTTATTATTATTATTATTATTACTACTATTATTACTAGAAGGTCGTTTCGAGAATTTTGATGATGCTTTTTTATTATTTGTATCTGAATCACTATCTGTGTCTGTTGTAGTAGGTAATAAGGCAGCACTTTTATGATTTGAGTTTGATCTTCCCTTTCTTTTAACAGGAACTGTAGTTTCCTTCTTACGGGATGAATCCGTAGATCGTCTTGAATTGTCGTTAGCTTTATCTTGACTTCTATCAAATAAATATGATTTCAATTTATTCTTATTTATGTGATTCCACTCCTCACTCTCCGATTCTCGTTTACTTCGTTTTTCTTCACCACCTTTAGGTGATTTATGATTGTTTGGTGTCTTACTTGGTGTTTTGATTGAATCACGATCAGATCCTTTTTTGTATGAATCAGAATCAGAATCTGAACTTGATGATGAAGGATCACGTTTAGAAATTGTTCTTCGCCTTGGTGGTGGAGGTGGAGGAAGAGATGGAGGTTTGCCATATCCACGTGTTTTATCATCTTCATTGTCTGAACTACTAGGCGATGGTGGACGTTTTGTTTTCAATGGTGGTCGACCTCGTCTCTTTGTCGGTGTGTCAACATCTGATCCACTAACAGATTGTCTAGTTTTACTTGATCCAGGTGGTCTACCACGCTTCTTTCTAACTTCTTGATCTGAACCACTTCCCGGTGATGGCGGTTTTACTTTTCTTGGTCGGCCGCGATTTGATTTTGGCTTCATTGAGTTTTCCAATACTTTTGATTTGATTGATGATTTTGATTGTTCACTTTTATCGTTGTCAGAGTCACTGGAATCAATTGATTTAGTTCTAGGACTTATACGATTCACTGGCTTAAGAACTTTAGTCCGCGCTTTATGTTCTACATCACTATCACTATCTGATACACTAGCTTTTGACACCGCGTGCTTCCTCTTCCTAAGAACTTTCTTCTTTGTGCTGCCATCCGACTCGGATAAACTTGAGAGAAGAGGACAATGGTTTAATGTTAATGCTTCTTCCACAACACGATCTAAGTCTTTCGTTGAATCGCTAGCATCGGAATCGTCACCTTGTTTACGTTGACTATGATTTTTATTCAATGGCAGGATATTGGACGTAATATTTTGTAGGGGAGATAAAATAGGTGATCTTAATGATGATTCGTTTTTAACACTATTATTGGGAATGTACGAGCCTAAATTCCATCTAGGCTTTGCCTCTTCTTCCTCTTCCACTGTTGGAGCAATTGCTGTTTGCGATGAATCAACTGGTGGCGGAGTTTTTGCTACTTTCGGCTGTGCAGTAGGTCCATTCTCTTCAGTCGAATCATCACTACTCGAATCCGAATCGGATCCGGAATCAGAACCAGAATCACTTGATGAACTATGCACAGGTGACATAGGACCAATTGGATCAATTGGCCTATCTATTGTCATCGTACTGCTAGCAGGAGTCATTGCAATAGGCGACAACATTCTGTAAAGAATTAGAAAAACACAAAACTCAATTAATTTAAACGGTCAAAGACAAAACCTCATGGGAAGCAAAACATAAAACCGCACAATATATAAACAACAGTTTAGTTGGATATTTATTAAAATTAAAGCAATACTTACTTTCTTATTGGTAACTTAGCTGGATTATTTCGTTTGTGTTCATCATCGCTATCGTCTGATATTGTGAGATCGTCACTAAGGTCCCTGCTTACATAACAAATAATTTTATTAGCATCAACGTATCACAAAGACTTAAGTATACGTATAATATATATGTACAAAATAATTATTTTAACTGTAGATATTATACTATGTGTGCGCATTTGCGTTGCAATTATACCAATTAAATATTAAGAAATTGAGCGTGTGAAAAATTTTTAGGTCATTTTTTGGTGATTAAAGTAAATATATTATGTCGAGAAGAGTTCAAATCTTACAACAACTCAAATTTATTGTATTTCTATGTAATTTAATAGACATCTGGGTAAAATAAACAACAAAATGAAGAAAATAGAAGCAATTGGAACTTCCTGTAGTGGTAAAAATTTAATAAAAGCTCGATACCGCGCGTATATTGTTTACATATGTATAGAAAAACTGTATTCTATTCGGGTTATCAGATTGAAGTGTTTTAATGATTTAATTAAAAGTTTGAACCACGTAATTAGTAGCTGAAAGTGTCTTTACTTTACTTTTTAAACTTTCCATTGCCTTTCACAGTATAATTTGTTATATATGTATATGAATTGAGTATTAAATATAATTAGTAAATCAACCATAAACACTTATGCGTCTTAATTGAATTCAAAAATTTATAAACGAAACGATTATTTTAATTAACGTCTTTTGATAAACCTTTGTTTATAAATACTTTTATTAAACACTAATAAGCTATAAGAAAATTACTCGCACATTGTAATGAAATAAGCTAACATATCAAAAGATGATTGAAAGCAATTAATAACTCGAATACCATTATATTGCCTATCAGGAAATTACTTCATTGACTTAAAATAATTACAAAAAAAAGATACTTCATTCCACGTACGGTTTAATTACATTTTAATCAAGCGAATAAATTGTGTTTGAACGTGGTGTTACGTTTTATATATCAATTTCGATCGAATTTTCTAGATTTTGAAAGAAAAATCAATTCGCCTTGAGATTTAATATTAGTTGAATTCGTGGAATGCGATTATATGTCGCGAACGTCTGAGAAAAATCTAATATTACATTTAAGATCCATAATAGAATTGTTTGTTATCATTTATATTGCCTGTTAGTTTTACTTTACAAATGAATAATTCTTTAGTCTAACAGCAAATAGAATCATTGCGGCAAATTAAACAGTCATCATGATAATGAGAATGAAAATAGTAGCGAAAAAAAAGAAACAATTTTATGCATAAAAGAATACCTTCTGCAAGTCATTGAATCAACTATATTTTTATTACACGAACACCTATTGAAAATAAACGTTGCATTAAGTTTGTCAGTCAATATAATTTAACGAAATTAAACTTCCGATTAAATGCAGAAAAACGGATTCGCGACACGTGCATATTTCTATTATAAAAAGATATTGAAACCGTCAACACACACATATGAAGTAAAACTTGGTTGTATTATATAAATATGTCAATATATCTACTAGAAATTATTAATTTCATAAGGTAAATGTAATACACTTACGTTGTCGGTCGATATGACGAGTGCTGTTGCCGTTCTCGTTCTGTAAAAGAAACAAAGAAGCGAAAATATTAGAGACAAGTACTTGGATTATATACAGGGCCACCTGTTAGAAGAAAACGGGGGTTTACACACCTGCGGCCAGGTGGTGAATCAGACAACAAGCGCGAAACAAAAAGCGTCTTTTCAACTTAATATGTATATGGGTTTTAAGTAAATCTACACAGAAAAGCAACATGTGCAACACGATTCTCTTTTTACGTAATTTGCGCCAAGAAGAAGCAACCACCTAAAACTGTTTCAGAAACCGCACTCCAATTGTTGCTGGTTAAAATAGTATTTTTTATGAGGTCATACATCCATAGTAGAGTAGTGCCTTTGTTGTTCTTAACAACCTTACTAATTGATTTATTAACGTTTTATGACAGGCAAGGATTTCTTTTAATAGCTACACACGCGCATACACCCAAACAACCGTAAAAAGTATTGCGCTCAATTTTGTGCAATTTAATAAAAAAAAAGTGCAAAGAGTAAAATTAATTTAATTAGCAATCATATTCATTTTTTATGAAAAAGTACTAGGATAACTGTATAAAATCCACTTAATGATGAAGATTTAGCGAGTACTTGTTGAAATATGAAAGATGGTAATTTAGAAGGTCTAAGATTGCTAATTAAGCAAGAAGTTCGTCGCCAGACAGACGATGGTGCATTAACCCTAATATCATCTGTTCGCAATTAGTTCAGGTACAGATATCAGGTAGATATGAATGTTATAGAAGGTATACGTTATGACATGTCAACAACCGCGCCGGAAACTCGACCCATAGCGGACCCATAGTCGAGGATCAAGACGACGAACAATCGTCCGTAAAGAATAAAGAGTCTTGCCATGGAGGCATTAAAAAACTTTTCTTTTTAATGAAAAGGAAATGCATGAGAACGAACCGGGAGGGCTAAAATGTTACACTGTGAACGAAATAATTCAAGGACAAAAATTCACGTAAACTTAATAAAGTTGTATCGATAAAACTATAATAAAAAATAAATAGCCGGACTCGTGCTTAGAGGCGCGCGCGCGCTCGTTTAAATTTAAAATATCTCAGCGCTACTGTAAAATTTAATTAAAGATTGCTTTCAGGAAGGTCTTTGATGTATGTATATCTATGTCCACTGGCATACACTAAATTAAGTGTAAATTACCATTTCATATAGGTGACCCAATTTACTATCAATAAACGGGATTATTTTAAAACATAAAAAATACTATATGAATTGATAAAAAAAAATGCAAGTCATTAAGTCACATGTTTGTTATACTAATTGACCTTTTTTGTAATATGTACAATGTCCTCGAAATTTATAAATATCCTCTGTTTTAAGTCAATAATAAAAAAGCGCGCCGAATATTGTATTTTTATTCCATTTTAGTATTTCATAGAAATTTATACGTAGCAACAGTTTTTTTATTGTTCACTTTCAGTCATAAAAATGCGCCTAGGTAGAAAATTGTTTGCTACAACCATCTAACGGGAATTATTTGCCTATATGTTGTTGAGATTACTTCATGCAAATAATGAATAATTAAGTTTCTATTATTCCGTGCATATGCAATGCACAAAAAATATCTATATTTATGTCTCTAAGATATGTATTAGTATAATTTGCGTTATGAAATTGGAATAAAACAATGCAAAAAGGAAATGGCCGCGCGCAATAGAATTATTCAAGGTTCCTTATCCTTACCGCGTTGTTATGGTGTTGATGCGCAATGGTCATTAGCGCAGACATGTGTTCCAAAACAAAGACATTCAAATAAAACATGGATAAATCCACATTGCAACGTTCGAAATATTCCTTTTCATTGAAACTACAATAAAACAACACAAAAATTCACTTTGAATTTACACGTTTTAATTGAATTTCAACCCTCCTACGGTAAAAGAATAACACAACTGTAATTGTTAAAATGACTGAAAGCACGTTCGCATTTTCTAATATTGTAATAAGTATCACTATTACGTAAGTTTAGTCGAGCACAACGACCGTTTGCGATGTTGCCAGGCGCTAGACTGCACTCTATGTTGTTGCACTAAGCCTTGGGGTACCCCGCGCTTCGTCCCTCCTACCAAAGAGGCAACAACTGCACCCGTTTCACGCTACCCCATAACAAGCAGCGGGAAACGCCGTTTAAGAAAAGACTTTGATGATGGGACGCAACACACGCGCGCGCCGTAATTGGGCCAAAACGATACAATACGCGCAAAAAAATACTCAAAATAATTAAATTCTACTATCAGTGGTATAAGAAGCCAACAAATAGCAATGCAATCAATCTTACACACATACTAGAATGTTTTTCAAGTTAACTTGGCGCATACAATAAAGAATCGTGTGCAGTTTGTTTTTCCGGAAGCGGAAAATCGATTTGTCCTCTGCAATCGCAAAGCTGATACCCTATTACAAATTCATAAAAAATACTTACTTTTTGTTATAGTTGTTGGTGGTATAGGAGATGCTTCAGTCAACTGAAAAAAATAAAAGGTTCAAAGTTAGTAAACTCGACCAAACTAGAAATAATAATAAATAAATAAATTGTTTATATCTATCTGTAATATTTTTTTAAGTCGTAAATTGTTTCAACGACTAACTTGCAATAATAAAATATTTGTACAACCTATTTACGAACACTCTTGCATACTAAAGATCGCTTATAAATAGATCGTTTTCAGGATGCGAACATATATTAACATTTTTCTTTTCGTCGTTTTCCATTCTACGCTTTTGCATACGCAATGTGAAAGTATGCATTTTAACACATACAAACACTCACACATACACACAAATAAAAAACCTTTTACTTGTAAATCATATGCTTATTACATAATGAACTAACAACAACTAACTACAAAACAATATTTAAATTTCTTTTAAGACGCAAAGAAGAGAATGGAAAGGTAATAATGATGAATGCAAATTGATAATCAATAGTGTGTAAGCATATCGAACAGTTGATAAAGTAATTAGGTTATATTTACCTTTGCAAGCTCTGGATTGAATGTGAACTTGCTATCAAGCTCAACACGCGGTGTAGCTGCAATTGCGGTCAAAGGAGTTTGTACATTTATCATTTCCTGCAAAAAAAATTAACATAGATATAACAAAAAAAAAATATTAAAACGTCATAGAATATTTCTTTACTACGTCAAGCATAAAATCTTCTTTATATATCAGTGTATGTGTACTTAAAGAGTAGTTTTTATAGCGATTAGCTTGAAAGACCTAGCGGATGTCTATATAACATTAACTGTGACAATTTTATTCAAGTCTCTCATTTGTATGTATTTATAAATTGAATAAGTTTTAATAATCATCGTTATAATGCTTCTGCCGTTTGGGTGCGATTGGAAAATTACAATGGAAATTTACCAATGTAAATATTTGTCGAGTATTTTTTTCTCTATTCACTTACAATCTACGTATTTATTAAATACATATAGGAATAGGACGGTCATTTTATAGTTGAAATTAATATCTTGTTTAACAGAAATCATCATTTTTAATTGATTGACATGTAGTGGGGCATTTAATTAAAACAATGTTGTACTTGTGTTATGTAAAAAGCAATATTTAGAATAAAATATAAAAGCTAATGTATATACAAATATGAGAAGTTGTTAAAAATATGTTTATGTATGTGGAATGTCAGTGGACAAGAAGCGTGAGTCATAAAGTCAAGAACCGAGTAAAAACATTTATAAACAATAGCTATTAGATAAAATTAGGTTAATTAAGATTTCAATAAGCGTAAAAGATGGTTATGTTATGCTTAAAATAACATAAAAGGCGACAATTTTTTTCTACTTTAAATATTTTTCAGATAAGAGATAAAGTGTTTTAAGAATGATTATTATTTGAATTAGACGCGAGCTGTTGCTGCTGTTCCGCTCAACTTGTAATGATCGCTTTGAAAAGAAAGTAATTTTAAGTATTGTGGCTGTTAGGTTGTTGCAGTGTATTTCAAAGCAAACGAAAAGGCTCATTGCCTTTAACGATATTCCCACGAAAGCTTGATAAATGCTTTACTCTGCAAACCCATTCATTTCTATCTTGTATCATTTATATTTTGTTTACATTCTTACAATTACAAGTAAATCAAACTATTTTCCAGTTATTCTTCTTCTAAAAGCGATTATATTTAGGTAATTTTTATAAATTGACACCTTTGTTATTGTTTTATTCGCTTACCTTGAGTATATTTTCAACTTCCTGCCCTCCTCTACATAATCCTGTTGGATTATCTCTACTAGTTCCAGTGACCTGCAATGAAGGAAAGAGCATGAGTAAAGTGACGGAAGTATCAACATGTATGTGTGTGGTGGAAGAGTAATTTTATTGGAAAGCTGCAAATTGAGCGTACATCCAATCGGGGTGGACTCTAGTAAAATCACATAAATTTTAGCGTTGGTCAGGGGCGCCCTTAAAGACAATAAATCACCATCTCTAATATGGGCACAGGTTCTTCCTTATGTATGTATGTGTATGTGTATAAGTGTAGAGCAAGTTCAATTTAAATTGTTGTTATAAATTTATACCTGATCAGGTACTCGTGTGATGGTCCTAGATAGATTGTGTAATCTATTTGAAGAGGAAGTAGATGAAGCCACAGGTGAAGTGGAAGAAGGTTGTTGAGGTGGAGGTCCTTTCGCTGGTAATAGTCCATTTGATCTGTGACTACTTATTGCACTACCATGTTTGATAGGTTGGCCAGGATATGAACCTCTTCCCTCATGTGGTGGCTTGCCATCCGTTGGCTTAACGTAACCACTTCGAGGTACTGAGGATGGAGGATGGTGTGTGGTAGGTCGACTGCTTCCATTTGATTGTGGCTTTTTGAATTCAGCCTGCAGTCGTGAGGAACTTGATACGTTAGGATGTAAACGCGAACTCGCGCTTTCCGGTGGCACGGAATTGCTGCCGTTATTGTTATTGCTAGTAGTAGTGTTGGTCGTCGTCACACCATCCTGACCAAGTCGTTTACTATCCAGGTAAAGTTTCACTCTCTGGAAGTCACCCAACTTGCTCTGGATCTCTTGTGTTACTCGATCAGTAGACGACGGGTTCACCTGCGAACAACGACCTTCATTAGCATGCTACACAAATATGTCCATTACTATACAATCATTACAATCTTATAACAATGACCGTCTCCACAAATACATTTACACCTAACTCACACCAACTAACAATACCACATATTATTGTCTCCTTGAGACATTTTTATTTATACAACACCTCTGACATAATATAAAGTCTCTTTTAGTCAAAATCCCTTTAGGTAAGATGAAGTTATTAATCCTTAAATATGCACGGTCTAATAATTAGGCTTCAGAAATAAATTTTATTTGTTTCAGAATAAAGGTGAAGGTGATTGGATAAATAGGAACGTTCGGAATGTTATTACGTTTATAAATACGGACCAACAGAAGCCGTTGATTCTCTTTGTGGAAGAGCAATTAAGCGCGTTGTAGTGATAATAGTGTGTCCAAAGTTAAAGTATATGTATTGTACGTAGTTAGTGATTTACAATGAATGTGTCCTCTTCTGTCAGTGGTTGTCAACAAGCACAAGTAAACATCCAACAAAAAGCATACCGCGTAACGAAAAAGCAATTCCATTCCATTCCACTTTTTTTTTTCTGTCATTCTTTCTACTACTACAACTCATTCGTTTTTCTTGAACGACTTCTTCGTCTCTTTTTCTATGCAGCTCATATAAAAACCGCATGTGCATGTATGTGTACTTAAAAAAGTTTAGGCTTACAGCGAAACCCCACAGCCGCCCCAATTGAACAAGATGAAATGAGCATTGAATACGCGATCGGTTTTACAATTTGTTCCAGTTATAAAATCGCTCACGCGAAATCTCCATAAAATATCCAAATGGATCAATTCAATTTATAATATTTATTGTTACATCGTTCTTATTTACTTATTATAAAATATGATATCGATAATGCCTAAAACACCACAAACACCACTCAAGTACATATCTTAATTAAATTCCAGTGTTGGTAATCAATAATTTTCCAACTGTGTTGTATGTGTGTGTGTGTGTGTATACGTTACGAAATAATTAATAATACTTGCTCACAAACATTAATGGTCATTAAACAAGCGCATACATCTATGGCGTTTATACCTTCTGGGGAAAAGGGCATTCATAACTTATTGTTTAACATGGCATCGATGTATATTTCATTAGTTATCATTTCAGTACACAGTATGCAGATATGATTAAAAAAAGGTCAATGCAATTGCAATACGTTTCTGGTAAATTATCGTTTAATATATAATTTTTTAATTATAAATAAATAAATAAATAAATATCCGAAATAGATTTAAGAAAAAATGAATGTCAACTTAGATTCCATTCTCAAACGTGCTGTAAATAGTCCCTCCTCCTGGTGGGGTGATTGATTGATTGAAAATTAGAAGTTTGCAATGCAGGTGGTCATTTTTGTATTTCTTTAAACTTGATATGCATAGTTGGCGTGACTCACACATACATATACAGAAGAACAAACGACAAAAGCATTAAAAAAAACCGAAAATGAAGCTGAGCAATAAAGTATCAACCAAAGACAAACTAAAATGAGAAACAAAAAACTAAAATCTTCTCAACAACTCATCCTTTTCTTTTAGTAGGTAAAGTGCACTGGTTACCTACGCTTCTGTATAATTAGGGTTGTTATGCGCCAGTCAAGTTTGAAAATAAATAAATAAAAAAGAAAACTGCAACAAACAACACGCGCATACTATATGCAACTCAATAAATTGTAGCACCTATTTATTAACTCAAGGCTATTTATCTACAAGTTTCGTATTTTTGCACAAAAAAACAACAACACATTTTTTCAGTTCAATCCAATAACCATAAATTAATAGATTATACCTTTTATGCAAAAATTACCTTTTTCAGCTTACTAATCACCGTTTTTTTTTATTTACGCGCATAAATTTATTTTGCTATGTATCAATATAAAAGAAAATGCAAAATATTTAGAACATTGTTGTAATTTCTTTATTTTACTAATTAAAGTAACTTTACTGTAAGTATTAAATATACCTATATGTATAAGGTTAAATTGACATAGTAACAAAAAAAATATTTTCCAAGTTTTCTTACAGAAAGTTTTATAACAAAACATTTTCTGAGAATTATAAAGTCTCTATTACATATTACAGTTATAAAGTCAAAAAAAAAGCAGAAGAGCACGAACCTGAGGAAATATATCACAACTGCTTGAAATTTTAACATTTCTAGGTAACTAGACAAACAGAAAATTCATTATGATTTCAAATTTATTGCGCATAATAAAAATGTAAATTATACTAACAATAGAATCTTGTCTCCCTTTTATTATACTTTATTACAGTTTCACTAGTAAGTAGAAAGAAACAACTATAGCAGAAGTATCATTGAACCGACAAATATTTATGATTTTCCATGACGCACTTTTAAAACACGACAATTTACAATAGGAGCTCGCTGCTTTTTCACATTCATGAAAAATTAAAAATTCATTAAACATTGAAAATGTGTTTTAGGTTCCATGTATTAAATTAGCGTATAATTTAATAACACACATACACACATACACACACACACATACTGATTAAATAAAACATGTTGCGGAACACTAAAAATTGTGTTTCGTCTTGTAAATTCCTCAATAAATGTGCACGTTCTTTCTCTTTATCGTTCGCTCTTTATTGTCGCTTTTTTCATGGTTTAACTTTTTAGAAGCAATTTCGGTAGGTGCGGGTATGGATAGATTTGAGGCGAAAGCATGAAAATCGTGACTAAAATATTGTTGTTGTTGATGGTGATGGTGGCTCAGAGAAAATGAAAATGATTTCCGTTTTGAACAAATAAAAGTTGATAATAATGTAACAGCTTTTTACTATGAATAGAAAATACTTTTCGCAAAATCTAATCCAATAAATAATTTTATTATGCAAACATTTCTATTTAAAAACTCATCACATTTTTATTGATTATTGTGCAAGAAGTGAGATATTTCATTATTGAATGCGCAATAAGTTATAATAAATAGACATACATGTAAATACGACAATGCTATATCTATAGTATTATAAAAGAATGATTAAATATTAACCATATAAGAAGTAAAACCGGACGTGCCTTGCATCACGTTCTTCCGTTTAACATTGTTGCCAATAGACGGCGAAGGTAAAAGGAGTAACAGTAACGCGCACCCAAACTCGCATCATCAACATTTTAATTCAAACTGAAATCATTCAAATTGCATTTTAATTCATTTCAACGACGATGGTGATGATATTAATAGAACAATTCTGACTAATCAGCGCGTTCACTTGCATGCTTTTCTTGTGTGCTCATTTTATGATCATTCGTGAAAAATGAATTGTCACTTCCAATAACATTTATTTTTAACAATTTTCTTTTATTGTTAGTTGCAAATAGCATAGATTCTATTGTATGTTTAATATTTTAATTATTAAATTCATAAAACTTGATAATTAACATATTTATGTATATTGGTTTCAATCTTAACAAAAAATAATTCTATAAATAAAATTTGTTTTGTAGCAAATTTTACAAGTTGTTTGTTGCTTGCCAAATACACACTGATATAAAAATATCTAAAAAATGTTAATTGTATATCTAGAATTAGATTTTTTAAATAAGCAATAATATCAATATCCTTCATAAATTAAACAGGACTGTTAATAAAAATGTTATCGAAACATTTGTTTAATATTAAAATTGTAACGTTACAAAAATTAATTCTCGTTAACAAATTATTATTAACCTATACATCTATTTCGCAGTAATTCAACTATTTCATTTGTAAATAAAGTTATTTTTATTCTTTGTACGTAATATATTTACTAGGAATCGCAAACAAGTTTCAATTAAAGATTTATTTAATTCACATTTATAATAAAACGATAAATTTGTTTCAATATTTTCATGAATCATTATTTTACCAATATGATTCATATTAATAAAGCACATTGAATTACTGATACATAAAAAGCATTATGGAAAACCCTAAAATATTTATATTAAAAACGATAAATTGTTATTGTAACAAAAGAAGAATTTATAGAAAACTAAATTTTAAAAACAACATGAAACAGTAACGAATTATTCATGTAAAACATATTGAATAATTATATTGCTGCCTCCCACATAACAATATTGTCCTACTTAAATGAAAAAAAAATTTAACCTAATTATACATTCAACAAGAGAAATAATGAAAAATGTTTATAACGCGTAATTGTGTTGAAATAAACAACAGAAAAAAAAGGCAAATTCAATTATAAAATAATCATTTTATATAAACTCTATGAATCTATCAATGAATAATCAATAATGCACAACAACAATATCATTCCATGCATTAAATGCAATTAAGCAAGTCATGATTTAATAACAAAACTTTTACTTGTGTGTGTGTGTGTGTGTATGTATGTGTTAGTTGCGGTTTTTAATTAACCACTCATGCTTACATATACATACACCTAACGAGTGTATATAAAAGTTAATTGTCGTTTCTAAGATAAAAAGAGGAAGATTTCACTTATTAACCTCATTCATTCATAGAAAAAAAAGCAACACAACAACAAATGAAAAAAAATCTCACATTAATAATTACCTGCATATTAATATGAATAAAATTATTTTACTGCGTTAGAAAAAAAGGTGTTTCGATACGTCTATCTATCTAAGAGATACATAACTAAATTGATTACAGCACATGCTATAACATATGTGATAACATGCGTGATAAATTAATGTACTTTATGAAACAACATCACAGCACACACAAAAAAAAAGAATAGGAAGAAAAATATTTCATGACGTTCTAGCAATATCAAGTCTATAAGATGGGCTTTTAGGCATTATAGAACGTATCTGAAATATAACAACAAATCAATAAAAAAGTGCTGCTCTTTTTCGTGAGCAAAAGCAGCAGCCTGTCCATCCCTGTTCTTCTTCTTTGTTGTATAAAAAAGAAGGCGCCAAAGTTACGACACGACTGCTACTATGTAGTTAAGATGTTCCCATAAAATTTACGTTAAATTATTATCAATTTTATATAAGAGATAGAAGCAAGTTAGTAACTCTATTTATTCATTTAATCCAATTAATAAGTTTATTGTATTACATTAAGCAGATAATTAATGTGTTATGTCATATAAAAGTTATTTTTTAACATGATTTTGTAAAAATAGAAACAATTTTTTTTTGTTGAAGTGAAATTTGCTATTGTAATATGTATTATAAAAAGCGCGTTAATTAATATGAGAAAATAAAAGTGGAATTGTATTGAGGTTGAAACAGAGAAGAATGATCAACAATTCTAGAAATCCAAATCCATTCGTAATAACATTAAATGCATTCTCAATAATTCGTATGCAATTCGCATTAACACAAACCGTACATATAACAACGTAAATTATTATTTTAACCTTGAGCCAACACAAAAATACTATTCGCATTGAAGGCTAAACGAACATGTTCTATAGCAAATGATTAAACCTACCACATTTATTTCATTTAATATGTGTATATAAAAATCTATTTATTTGTCTTTCTTTCCTCCTCCTTTTCTAATCTTCCACCACATGTATACTGCTTATAGATTATATAACTATTTTATGTGACATTGAGAATAGAAATTCTTCCTATTTTTATATCATTGTTTGTTTTTCAATTCGAACCAACTATAATTGATATTCAATCAATTACTTTAATGACAATATGATTATCGTTATTGATGAACCAAAGAAAAAATTGAAAATTGAAAAATCATTTTGAAACTAATAACTTAAATTTTTTTTTATTACATAATTTAATTTAAAAAATGCATATAAAGTTAACTAGATTAAAATTGATACAGATGTTTGGATAAAGATTATGCAGTTAAGACTGAAGAATGTAGAAAAAATTAAAAGAAGAAAATTAAAACGATGAGGAATTTAATATGCACAATTCAAGTTGCAATAAAACCAAGTCGAAATTCTCTTTCGTGTTAGTCAAGTCTGTAAAATTAATGCAGAGAGAAGAGGGCAAATTGAGTTTTATCTGCGTCCTTTTTTCTCTCACCTCTCCTGCATTGTGGGATTCATAAAAGTACGAAGAAATTGCTTATAAAGAACGAAGCGTTTTCTAGTCTTCTTCCTATTATTATTTATTATTTTTGTACTATATGTGTAAATGGGGAAAAAAATCGGTACATTTATGCTTCTGTTAAAAAAATATGTAACTGATTAAATGTGACTACACTATTGTTGTACATTTAAGGATCTATTTTCAAGATTATATTATGTTTTTCACAAAGCAACATAAACTAGCCTGTTAAATGCAGCATAAATATGGCAAGATGGTTTTACTTCTTTATTACTTGCATAGAATATTCAAGCATGAAATTTACTGTTTGGTTTAAGTTGAAGAAGAAAAAAGTTGCAAACATGTCATAAATTTTCATCTACGTATTGATGTATTTTTATGCAATGCGCAAAGCATATTTTTCCTCTTGTTGCAACATTACAAACAAAAAAATGTGAAGAAAAAAGAAAATGGTGTTTTTTTAACGCTTTTTTCAACATTTCATCAGAGATAATTAATATTTACATCTTTTTCTTTAACTTTAATGAAAATTGTTTTATCTCGCAAGTTCTTCCCGTTTTTCTCCCACTCTCATCTATTTTAAGTGAGTGAAAAAGAAGGAAGAAAATTGTTATCATTTATTTAAACTGTGGATTTATTTTTTCGTTTTCATTTTGAAAGGTTATTTATAAATTACAAAGTCTGTTTACATAAAATTGATTACAAATAATAAAAATGTTCATCAATACAATGTTGCTATTTCAACCGGAATGAAATATGATTTTAAAGAATAGATCAAGTAAGTTTATTCGACATTTTTATCGGCGACTATAAAAAAATTATTATAGCAACCTGTAAATAAACGCGTCAACATGAAATTTTAAAGTAATACGCGAACCAAAATTTCCTTACGATTTGAATAGATAAATAAATATAAAAACGTATCATTGTTAATTAACGTTAAATACAAGGTTACATTATATATTTTCCATGTTTCTACGATTGGAAGTCAATTATGTATTTTAAAAAAAATTCACATTAACAATAATTTCGCTTTTATTTGTATTTCTATTCATTCCTCTTACGTAAATACACATCGTCGCTATTTTTAAAAAAGACAATTGTATACATATTGAATAAATTACATCAAGATCCTTCAGCAACACACATATTATCACTTAATAGTTAATAGAACATTTACATACACAATGCGAACAAAGCTAATTTGCATCATATTAAATGTAAGTTGCATATTACGTATGTCCGATAAAACAAATCATTTAGTGTAGTGCTAATTAATATGGAACTTACCCTAACTGGATCACCAAAGAGTGGTTCACCAGAAGCATCCTGTTCGGTACTCTGGGATGACATTTGAGCACGGGCCTGCCGTTCCCTTTCACGGAGGCGATCCCTTTCCACACTGCAATAAAAAAATAATTAAGTATTAATTAACTGTAAGGATATATCTTCAATTAAGCGCTTAAATTAATATGACAGTGAGAAATCTATTAGTAACTCTCTAGTATCATTCAATTCTCTTTTAAAAATTTATATTATAAATTCGTTGGTAATAACGATAAGAGATGGTGATGAATGATAAGAAATGTTAAATTTAATATCATTTTAAATGTGTCACCATTATTTTATTCATTTTCTTTTTAATAAATTGCAAGAAGGTTTACTTCCTAGCATATTTTCATCGTTCATTAAGAAAAATGCTCGCTAATGCAATATGATAATTGTAAATAATGTAACAATTCGTGAGACAATATTCAGGATCTAATTAAAGCACGAACTCTTTCTTACCAAAGAGTAATAATTAAGTTCATATACATACATATGCATGTTATTTGTGTGTATCGTTTAATGCACGTGCAACAAGAAACTGCTTTACATCATACCAGGTGTCGCATATAATGCATTCAAATGACTTTCTAGGTTTTCATTTTGGTTCTTTTTCAGTTTAACATATTACATACTAGTAATTGGATTGGATTGTTTAAAAAAAAAGAGTATTGCAAAATAATTTCCGTTAAAAAATTTAATTAATTCGTTTAACATCATTAATAAATACATTGATGCTATCACAATATTCACATATGCATTAATTAAAGTTATACCATAACAAAACATAAAGAAAACATCAAAAGATAAAATATGTGATTAAACTTTTGCTCTGATTTTATATCAAAATTAAATAAACAACAAATGATAGTAACTATACATTGAATGTTATTGAAATAATAATTGATATAAATATAATAAACACATTACAGTGTAATTTGAAATTTAATTCAATGAAGGAACTGAAAATTAATATAAATGTTAATTAAATGGAATAATAAACGTATTTAAAACTTTTTCGAATTTCATTTATACAATATATTGCAATGAACAAACTTCTAGCTAGATTAATAAAAAAACAATCAAAAATTACAAATTATCAACACAATGCAAAACAAGTAGATAATTAATAAGGTAATAACCTTGAATAAAATTTTATCTTATCACAATAACAAAATAAAATACATAAATGATTTATTCTATATAGTTGAATCGCATTATATGTACATTGTTTTAATTTGTTATGAATTATTATACACACTTTGACATTCAAATATCTAACTAACTAACTAACTAACTAACTGAAGAAAAACAAATTCGAGCAATAAGAAAATAGAGCGCTAGGTCAGACAAACATGGTTATGTTTAAGTGTGCAAAAGCGTCTATAAATACATACAATAGTAAAATGATGCCAAAATATGCAAAATGTGTGTCAGATCGAATGACGTCTAGATAAATGAGTGTAAATGTCGACGTCATTAAATATTATGGCTCTACGCTTTTTCGCTTATTATGTATATATAAATCAACTTGTAATAATTATTTATGTAATGATAATTTATATACAAATGTAGAAGAAAAAAACCTGTTAATGTTGTTGATTAATGGTATGCACAATATATTTGCACCTTATTTTGTGTTACCTCAAAAATAGTAACTATTTTAATGAATTAACTGACAACAGATAATAAATTTTTATCTATTTATATGATAAAATAATTATTTTTCCATATTTATCTACTGCGCTCCATTAAACAAAATAAATAAAACATTTTTATTTGAGTGAAGTTTACTGCTTTGGACCATCAACAGTGCTCAAGTTATCAAAAGTGTGCCCCTAGTAGGTACAAAAATTTTTTTTCTTTCAAGAAATAACTATTGGACAGGTGCGAGCCAAATCCAGACATCTGGTAGACACACATGTGTAAAAGGGGGTGCTAACGGATCGAAAAAACCACTGCACTTCTTCTTTCTCAACTCTCAAGAATATACATATTTTGAAATTATCACATCAAATCAACTTCTATATTATTGATAAGAATTTATCAGCAAATTCAACAATAAATAAGTTATGTAGTACTGATGAATTATCCATCATTAGGAAGTTCATTAACCTCAATATCCTAGATATGTCAAAATTTATTTAAAACGCACGCACATTAATACCTCGACTATATAAATATTTTAATAACTTTTCGTTCATCAATTCAATTTTTATTCAATTAAGTAGATAAAATTATAAAAATTGATTTGTAGGATGAGATTACGATGTAGTATTTATCGAAGAATCTAGAATTTCGATGGCAACAAAGATTAAAAGCATTTCTAATGTTATACAGCATGTTAGAGTCTCTTAATTCGCATGCAACAAGTTTTTTTCTAGTCTTAACAAAAAGGATTGTTTAAGTGTAAGGTTATGGATTAGTATTATAACAACCTTAGCCCGTTTATGGTGTTGTGTGATGAAGGTTTCCTCAGAGATGGAAGTAAGCAATTTTGGTGCGATGTACAGAGATTGTGTTAGTTGTTAAAACAATGAAAAAAAAACCTACATATTCGTCTGCAGACTAGACGTCTGTGTGTATATATTCAGTAGACCAGCCTGAATCAATAATCTCTCTCTTTTCGTACACTCTGAAAATTATTTCAGTTTTACCCGAACGCAAAGGATCTCTTCATCAGCCAATCAAAAACCAATAAAAACTTTCATCTAGACTTCTTATCGACATGCTTTATTTTTGCTGTCTCGATATGATTTTTTACGACACATTTTGACATATCTTTTATTAGAAAGTTATATAAACAAAATAATATATTAATTGAAGGTACTATTAACTATAATTTAATAAAATCAATCAATAAGTTTTAATTTGGATTCGCATAAAGTATATTGATACCAAATTGGTTGAACAACACATAAAATTACACGACCTAGATAATCAGTTAATATAAATTTAGGGTTTTCATATAATATTTACATTATCATACGATAAACAAATATGCAATGTGCAAATTTACTATTGTTTGTTAGATAGGAAAGCTGTTGCGCAACAATTTATTTAACTATGCATTGCAACAATAGAATTATTAATAAATTCAATAATACTCCAGTGTAGTGCATATTATTTTTACATTATAATAAAAACGAAATGCAAATATTTATATAAGATTTCGATTAGTAAAAGTGAATCTGAGCGTTGACTTTCGCGTATATAAACGCGAATCGATGTCAAGATGTAAACGATACTTTATTTATTTATTATTATTATTAAAGCTGTTTGTAGGATCTATTGAATAATATTTTGTTCAGTTTCACTTAGTATAATTGTATTGTTTAAATCTAAACCGATCCCTTGGGTTTGGAAACCAGTTAGCCCCTTAGAAAGGGGTTAGGGAATTGTATTTTTCGGTGGAATAACAATTTGCCTTAATTTTATGTTCTCAATACTTTTTCACATAGTTAAAGTTGTTTCTCATAGCCAACACAATATTGCTTTATATGCATTCTTAATATGTAATTAAGTAATAATACTTATTGGATTTTATATCATACAATTGAATTATGAAATAGCAATCAATATACAAAACGTTATTACTTAGTTTTTACCTGTTCATTATGCACACAACTTTTGTTCCTTCCTTCTACACACAGGCACAACTCCTTAAAGTTTACTTTAGGAAAATTATCGAACCGTAAAGCACAAAAGCGGCAGAGATATTAGCAATACGCGCTTCACTTCATGCTATGCGCACATTTTCCATCAATTTTATTTATTAATTGAACTTCGCCGAAAGTTGTGATAAATAATTTTGCATTTTATTAACACATTTCATTCTCCTTCATTTATACAACTTCTTTCTACCAACTTATTTATTCTAATATTTGCATAATTTTTCGAAAACATATAAGGTGAAGTGTACACTTAGATATCGCCGAATTAATAAGGGAAATTTCCGATTTATGCCAATCAGTTCCAAAGCACCGCATGCAAAGAGCAACTCTAGTTTGAGTGTATCAAAAATCAGCTCTAGTTTTTAAAGAAATTGTGTGTTTTGTGGTATTATTTTTGATAAGAATTAAAAAATAATGTTTATATTTTACTTTAAGTAAATAATTTACGTTGAATTATTAAAATTTATTGAGAAAAACAGTA
>JAODFZ020020078.1:0-11270 GCA_027574845.2 Deinopsis erosa
TATCCTGGGAGACTTCCAGCCGGCCCTGGAGCCACCAGACAAATAATCTTATTTTACAAGTTGATGAGTTTTTTAGGTATACAGCTGATAGAGAACCTTATAGTTAGGCAGCTGCATTAAATTTCAGAAAATAAATTTTATTTTTATCACCCTTTTAATTTAGATACAATAAGAGGTTAATAATTAAGAAATAAATTAATTAGAGAATGTTAACAATTTATTTATACCACACATGAATAAGTTTTATAAACATTTATAGAGATGGAAATGGGAGCAATGGCATTCCCACTAATAAAAATATTTATTAATTTATTTTATGAGCGAAATTTTGTATAGGCTGTCAATTATGTCTGACTGGTATGAGTATGTGTGAAAGCACACTAAATACATAAATATATGCACGCTGCATGCATAAACAACAACATACACCTTCAAAACACAAAATTGAGTGCAGAGCGGAAACACGTCAGTGAAAAGATTTTATTAACCGGTTCTCTGGTTCAATTATTACAGTTTGCTATTTGCAGCAATTATTTGTGGTTTATTTTCAAACTAACGTCAGTAACTATTTTTAATCCTAAGTATTTTATAGTCAATATTATTTTCTTATACAGTTTAGGATAAAATATAATTCTAATCTGCAAATTTCCTCGCGAATATTTTGATTCTACTAGGGAATTGTGAATGGTTTATTGGTGTAAAGTGTAAATTCTTCTTTTCAAGTATCACCAAAATAAAAAGTCNAACTTTAGTTGGTGAAATTTAAATTAGCCGGCTACCCGGTGTCATGCAAAATGCACTATATAGAGTGCGCCTGTTTGTGCAAAGCCGTAAATGCCGGTCACTTATATATTTTGATTTTAAAAACTTAAACTCAATAATTAATGATTAGAATGAGGTCATAATAGAATGAAATAATATAAACATATAGGAACAATTCCTTATGTACATGCATAATTATGTAAAGGGTGTTTCAAAATTACTGCAAGATTTGAATTACATATAAAACACAGTTTTTATTCTTTAAATTGCAATTTTTTTATTGGATCATAAAGTTAATAAGTTACGGTTATTTATGAAATAACATATCGGGCAAATCGCCTCAACGGCTCTGCTGAATCATACGCACTCTTTTGTCCAAATTTTGCATGATCATTTTGCATAAATGTGGCTAAATTTCATGGATGCAGCGTTTAATTTGTTGTGTGCTTGTTGACATAGACTTTTGACTTCAAATAACCCCATAAAAAGAAATCCAATGGTGTTAAATCACACAATTTAGGGGGCCAATTCTGATCACCGAAACGAGAGAGTAGACGACCTTGAAATGTCTCATGCAGAAATTCAATGGTTTCACGGGATATATGGCATGTGGCACCATCTTATTGAGACCACATATTGGCCACATCAATATTCTCCAATTTCCGCAGAAAGAACTGTGTTATCATGGTGCGATATCGAGCACCAGTAACAGTCATTGCTTGACCAGTCTCATTTTCGATCAGAATTGGTGCCCCTAAATCGTGTGAAATCGTGTGATAAGTTTAATAAATGATATCGGTGAGCACCTCATGAGTTGTTACACATTTGTGCTCGTTTTTCACCATTTTGCATTGCTGCTTGCAAAACGTCTGACCCCAAATTGGTGATTTCTTGAATGTTGGCATTCAAGACTTGCAAGGTTTATGGTTTGTTGCGGTAAACATGAGATTTCAAAAAGCCCAAAAGAAGCCTTCAGAACCTGGCATCTATCAGGCCAGTTCTAATCACCAAAACGGGAGATCACAAGTGCCGGAAATTGGTGTTTCAAAATCTCAATCGATGACCGAGCTGTGTGAGCGGGTACTCCGTCTTGCTGGAACCAACAATGCTCGAAATGCAATTCAGCAACTTGCGGACATAAACAACTCATTCAACATCTGTCTGTAGCAAACACCCTGCAACAATTGAGGATCTCAAAATAGATATTATTAATGTACAAGGAATTAGTACCGATACGTGCGAAAATGTTATCACAAATTTATCCGATTTCATTATACATTACTTAAATCGGAATATCTATACTTTAAAATGAAATAGTTTATTTTTAATTCCAATAATATGTGTTTAATTAAAAATTTAAAAACTAAACCCTAAATGTAACACCCTATAACAGACACAATCAGAATTTAGCAATTTTACTACAACTGTTGTCATAAGACATACGGGTAACTGGGATAGTCCCAGTTTTGCCAGATTAGTCTCGGTTTTGTATCTGTCTTTTTTTTTAATGAGATAACTAGGACTATTTATTACTAAAGAAACATAAAAATATAATGAATTTCTTACCCTACATACCACTCATTCAACATAAATACTTTAAACATCTTTACCATCTATATTAATTTTCTTTTGTATTATTATATCTAATGGGAAGAATAATTAAATACAGTAAAACCTCGATATAACGGACTGATTGGGGCGAGGGGTTTAGATATAATTACATATTTAATTATGTATTTATGCCTAATATACAATAATATTGCTCCGGTTAGCTGCAGAACGAGCAAGACGGCATTATGTCTCAAATTCTAGCGCTAGACGTATGACGATTGCCGCTAAAAATTGTTTACATGAGGCAACACTTCAATTTAACTGTATATAATGTTAATAAAAGCGTTTTTTTGTCCGTTATATCCGAAATCCGTTATATCGGGAACCGTTGTAGCGAGGTTTTACTGTATTGTTAAAAAATAAATAAGTACATAAAATAAAATATTTAATTTTTTGTTAATATAATTATATTTTATTCAAAGAAAATCAACGTTTTCAATATATCATTGCTTTTGAAAGCGAGGCAAGACCATTTACATAGACCAGTGGTTTCCAAACTTTATTCACTAGCGACCCCTTATAAAAATCTCAGCTCTGTCAACCCCTTCTTTAAGAAATTTATTATTTAAAAATAATAATTCTGAAACAATAAATAAAATATTAATTTTAATTCAATACATAATCGGAATTTCTGAACGTAAAATTATATAAACCACTTTGAGTATATAACTTTGAGGTTAAGACGGTTAAGAAATCACATGTAGGCCCTATAGCCGCATGGAATGATGGGAAGTGAGGCTTACAAAGGGGGCGGCTTATACACGGGAGCGGCTTAATCGAGAGAAAAAGTACATAAACTCAAAAATACAAGGTATTTTATAAGCCGCGGCTTGTAGAGAGTGCGGCTTCAAATGGAAAAACAGGGTATAAAATAATGTTAAACATGTAACATTAATTTATTAAAAATTTATTGGACTACAAGAAGATCATTATTTTATACATCTGTACTTATATACTATTCCAATATCCATCTTCAAATCAACGTATTTATTTAATGAAAATATTATTTCTTGAAAAGTAGAAGCCTTAGTTAAAACATCTAATTTAATGAAGGAAATACGTATACCTAATTGAAAACTGACAATTTTATTTGAATTATTACAATATAATATTTAGTTTTTCTTTAAAAATACTCAGACATACTATAAATAGATATATAAATAAATCTAAAGATATATTTTTTGTGTTTATTCTAGTTACGCCACTGATTTTCAGAAGATATGTACAATATCACGTGTAATTAAATGCTGTATATAGGAAAGTAGCATATTTTACATTTATGATTATAAATGTTGTAAGAAAATGCATACTAAGCATTTGTGTGTATATTAAATCACATCCAACATAAAAATCGCGATATGCAGACATCAATAAATAGGATAAAAATATGATTGTGAAACATTATTTTAATTACGTGACAAATCGGTAAATATTAAAGATAGATAAGAGTAATAAGCAAATAAAAAACTGATAAGCATTACAGATAAAACCTTGTACATTTTAGTTTTATAATTTGCGATATATGTAAGTGAATACAAAAAAAATGTACAAAAAAATATAGTTTAATTTGGTTACATATTTATTAGCATTTTTTGTTTATGAAAGTTTTTTAATGCCTGTTTTTATTTTTAGGAAGTAAACTGGATACAAATGTGCCGATTGGTACAATGGAGGAACAAGAAGAAGGAACTAAAATTTCTGCTAAAACTCTAGAATCAGGTCAAATACAAACAATACATAAACAAAATTATAGAAAGTTAATTCGATCGACAAGCTATTCATCAGTGGAACATTTTCGATCACTTCGTGATCGCTTTGAAACAAAGCCTTCATGCAAGATAATATCTAGTGAAGAAACTAAAAATAAAGTAGCGAATAACATTACATCTAAGTATACTAAGGAAAAAAGTAAGTCTATTGTAAAGGACAAAGATGAAGGTGAAGCTAAGATAGATAAAGAAACAATTGAAGTCAAGAAAAAAGAAAATAAAAAGACTGTAAAAGTAGATAAAAATAATACTGATAAGAAGCAAGAATTAAAGATATGTACAGCAATTACTGAAAATTTTGACAATTATGAAGTAAATATTGATGAATTTGATGGTTCAAAAATTATATTACCTACAAATGTAGAGAATCCTATACCTGCACCTCGGAAATCATTAGATAAATCCGGTGCAATCGACAATTTAAAGATAGAAATAAGCGCAATAAATCCACAAATTGCAGAATCTGTAATAATATTTGCTGAACCAGAAGACAGACATCACATTGAACGGCAATCATCCGTAGATAGTATTGATTTAATAAACAGGAATTTAGACTTTTTTGAAATGGATGTTAAGAATAAAAAACGTAGTAATAGTTTTACTAAACGTATAAGTGACAAAATATTTGGCAGAGATCGCAAAAAGAATGAAGAAAAGAAAAAAGTAAAAAAAGCACAAAATGATGCATTTACTGATAACGCTCAAAATGAAAACTTTAATCGATCGTCTAATTTTCGTCAAACAACTGATAGTAGTATCATTCAAAATCGCCAAGTGCAACAACGCATACAATCTAATCAACAAAATCAAACGGAACTAGAGAAAAGATATGCACAAATACATATCAATAACTTTAACCAAGCCAAAGCTACATTTCAAGGTCCACCAGTCAATGAAGATTATGTTTGTATGGATAATAATATTAAAACTAAAAATTATGGCAATATACCACCAAATGCTCCATGTCATAAATTTAATGAGAGGAGTTCTTCTTCTAATACATTGGAAAGCGATACAAGTAGTATAGAAAAAATACAAAATGCAAATGCAATTTATAGAAATCAATTTCTTTTCCCGGATATTACGAATACGCCTCCACGAGCACAAGATACCTATCAAAATGTTCAATTAGTTAAACCAAAAGCTTTAATTCCTATTAATTCCGAACGTCCACTTCCTAATCCATATCAGGAAAAGCCAAGAAACTTTGGACCAAATCAATCAATGAGAGATTCTCCAAGTAGTCCACGCTTAGAATGTTCTAAACTGAAATTACCTGTAAACCGAGAAAAAATCGAACTGCAACCGCGCATTAAATCGCCTATACCACAAAATGAAGTTAGCACTGAAAAAATTATAGCGACTGAATTATTAAAAAATAAGAAGCGTTCATCGCCTAGTCATCAACATTTAGGTATTGAAATTGATTATCCTGAACATTTTGATATACATCAATACAAATCAAATGCGGAACAAAAATCGCCAAAAATTAATTCAAGGGAAGCTGGCGAATGGCATAAAAAGCAACGAGAACTTGATGGGTCATCATCATTGCATAATATGCAAGTTACGACTAATGTTCAAGTTCATGTCGACTCACCAAAAGGATCTACTACGCCAGTCCAAGATCTGTCGCGTGCAATTACTCCAATTCAAAGTAAAAGCCCCACTTCTACAAGTTCTTTGCAAAGAACACCTCCAAAACATGAAATAAGACAAAACGTAGAAGCATATTGCTGGAAGGAATTGAAAAAATTGAAAGAAAAGGAAGATTTTCAAACGCAGTTATTATTAAGTTCTTGCGGATATGCAGAAGATCCTATCATAACGCATCGATCTCGTAGTATGGCACCAACTGTTAGAGATACAAAACGAAGTTCAAGTTTGCCTCGAGATGTGATGCGACAAAGAAGAATGGAAGAGGTTGATATAATACGCCGAAATACACAAGGAAGGCCAGTATCACGTACAAGTAATATGCCACAAGAAGAAAAAATCTTTTATCGCAATTCTCCCCAACGTTCAACTATTAGTAGTTTCGGTAGACAAGAATATCCTGCTAATCGGCCAATATTTAATCGAGGAAGTTTAACACAGCAAGTTAATCGAGACCAGGAAAACATTTATAACAAGAAAGTTAGTTTTCATAGTCCACAAAATCCAGACAATCCGCAGTCATGGCCTAGCAAGAATGGGTTTACACAAAGTCCACCACAGAGGAGAATTGAGCTAAAACGTGATATGTCATTAGAAGATGAAGTATTCTTACCAAATGAATCAAAATTGAATGGTGATGATATGTATAAGAATAATATGAAACGAATGCCAAATGATCTACGTATTACACTGAATGATAAACAAATGCCATTGAAAATTTTCAATAATGAAAGAGAGGCTTTATATGGTACGAGAGAAAGTGTATCACTTACCAGAGAGTCTCCATATAGTAATAGAGAAGCCTTATATGGTACGAAAGAGCCCCTATATGTTGTAAAATCTAACCATATGAGACACACAATTGATACAATCAAAGAAGTTCCAAACGAACAACAAATATATGGTTATACTAAATATAATAGTCATAATAATAAGACTGACACCTGTTATGATAGTGCTTCAAATTCATTTGTTTCAAATGGTTCTCCTTATTCAGGTGGTTCCAGATTTACTCCAAATGAATCACCATATGGAAGTCGCAATATACCACTCAATGAACCACTTTATGTTCAAAAATCAAATGTTTATTATCATAAACTACCAGTAGACAATAAACAAAATATTCGTGAACCTATATATGGATCGCGTATACATCAACATCCTAACGAAATCTATGGTATGCGCCAATCACATAATGAATCAATCTATGGCACAAAAGCTGCAAATGGATACAACAATTATCAACAGCAAGAAAATCTATATGGTTCGCGTTACGATTTTCCTCCGACATCTCCACCGCGAAACAAACTTATGACTGTTAATAATAAAGTTTGTGATATTTATGGGCATATTCACGATAATGCAATTTCTTCGCCGCCTCCGCCGGCACAACGGTCCGGTGTACTTTACGGACAATTACAACGCAATAGTAATGCACCTCCGATACAATATCAGAGCTATCAACAAATACAAAATAGTAACTTTGTACGTGGAACGCGTCTAACTGCAAGTGTCAATGATATGTACAAATATCGAAATGAGCCACCAAATCGTCCTTTGCCGCCCATACCGGATGATGCAAAACGTCGCCTATTTCGTCGAAAGGCTCTAAATGCACCTGACTCAGAAAGCAATTGTAATGAATTGTACAGAATGAATCATCCAATAATTGGTAAGTGATTTTATGTTTGTATAAATGTATCAATCAAGAGAGAATACTTGAGTGACAACTGATTTGATAATTTTACATAACATAGCAATTCTCTCTTGACAGTATCTAGAATTGAAGCTGCTATTAGGTAGTAAGTTTTGTAAAATTGTAATTTGTAGATCATTTTATAATTTTATTTTCTAATATTACTGTTACTTGTATATTTTTTATATTTACAATTAGTATTAATATATTATAAGTAAGTATGTGATTTTTAAAATAAATTTTGCTATAAATAAAAATGAATTTGTAGTTTTATTCGCGGCTCCCTAATAGCGTTATTCTTCAATTCTAGTGCGTTTTAAGTAATTGGCTGTTAGGGGCTTTTATTTGTCTGTTGTTGTTTGCTAATAGATAAATGTTAATAAAACTTACTTTGATAATGACACATATTTTAGGTAAGTTATACAAATTATAGATACTTAATATTCTTTCTACATATATAAGCCGTCTATTTTGAAATTTAAAAATATTGGTAAAACTGATAAAATGGTAGTATAATGTTTTTGTGCTTCTAAAAGAAAGAGTTTAATTTAGCTTACCATTCAGTATAAAAAACATTATTTAAAAAATAACACGGTTTTGAGGACTTAGGCCACTTTCAAAATCATTATTTTTTTATATTTTTAATTAAAAATCGAAAGTGTATTGAAAAAAAGTACAATTACCTTAAAGTATATAAAATCATAGATTATATATTGTATTATAAATAGAAAATATTCAATTTTTGTTGCAATTATATCGTAATATATAATTTATATATCACCACTTTGCATATGCGGGAGGGATTTAAAATATCAATAATATATTATAATAATCATGATATTCAGGTGGTATAAAGTGTAATAAGTATAACATGTCCTTATATTTGGCTGTGAGATTGGTCTTAAATCATTGTACGATGGTATTATTTTAATATTATTAAAGTTTCTTCGCCTCCCCACACGCGGTAGTAAATTTACCGTTTTATATTCTGTTTCCTCGTGCATCGATGTTTCATAGAACATTTTATAAGGTTCAGTTTGTAAAAAACATACAAATAATCCAAATTTTGTTATAATTTAAATTATTTAAAAAACACTAATTTACATCATGACAATGATAAAATAGCATTTATAAAAACTAGCCCGGCTTAATAGTAGCCGATACATGTTCAACGGCTGGTGTTGAGAGAGCATTTTCAAAATTTGCTCAGAAACAAATTAGGGGCAGAGAAAGCAATCTGATTTAAATTAAAATAATCAGATTCTATCGATTTTGTTTAAATCGGATTTTTATGCAACCTTGAAGTAAATATATACATATGTATGGATATATGTAAGTAAGTTTCAAATTTTCTGGTATTTAACTACACTAAATAATGATTATTTTATATAGTTAACAAACTATATCAAACTAATTTAAACTTCGAATTCTACTACATTAATTTATTGTTCAATCAATCAATATCTGAATAATGATGGACGGATGGATTAATCATTGGAATTACATATGTATGTACATATATAAAAATATGTAATAACAATTATTTGTCAAAAGGAATTTTCATGTCCAGTATAACATTTAGGACTAGTCCGAGCTACCACGAATTCTTTTAATAAATAAAATAACAATTATATTTTTATTAATTGTTTCTTATATTTTTGACATACAATTTTACATTATGTGGAAGGAAAAATCAGATTTTTTTGGATCTTATTTATCATTTTTATTGTTACAAACGAAATAACATTAATACGTACATATATCTAATCTGATGAGAAATGAGGGCATCAGTAACACATATAAAAAGTAATCATTTTATTAGAGCGCATTGCAGATACATTTACTATTAAATAATGTTTATCTTATATTTTAATTTTTCACCCTTTTATTTTTATAATCAAGTAACACACTAAATGCTTATTTTTATTATAAAAAATAAATAGGTGTAATAGTAAAAAAAGATTTTTTGCACACTTGAAAAGAGAAGCATAAGGTGGAAAAGAGGAGTAAGATGTGTAGACACATTGCCCGGGTATAAGGGCGTGATTGCAAAGGGCGTTCACCCTGCTTAGTTCAATGACTAGCCGTCAGAAGCGCCTCTATCGATTATCCTGCTGATGACGTCATAGGGATGCTGTGATCCTGCATCTATGGCACTCTGCGTGCTTTCGGTCTACACATACACGGCCTACACAGTGATTTAATATTCGCGCTTTCTAATAAATAGTTTATATAAGGAAGTAGACAAAAAACTGGGAATATGCTTAAAAAAGAAACTATTCAAATTGGTGCATTTGCTTAAAATATAAACAAATCTAAAAATATCTTGGATCTTGTTATTAATTTTACATAATATCTATTATTCAAAGTGCATTGTAAGTATATTTGACCATTTCTTATTTGTCAAAACAAAACAAGAGTTTTGCTTAAATATTATTCAATTATAAACTTTCTCTTATTATAACAAATAACAATAATAAATAGAGAAATTTTAACTATAACACCCACTCACACATGTCATTTATCACTTTTGATTGAAAAGGCATGATAATTATTGATTCAAGTTAGTTATACTTTTATATATTATATATATTCTTTCATTTATAAAAAAAAGTATTTTTATGGATGCTGTAAATTATATAAATATATGATAGAAATCAATTGGGGTTGGGCTCTCATATTTTACAAACACCTGGTATTGGGTGTTAAACAAAAGCAATAACTTTAGTGTTTTTATCAGTTTAATGCTTTTGTTCCCTACTTTTATTCTTTTCATTTATTATTATATTTATTTTAACATATGTATGTTATATTGAAATGCAACAATAATATTTAAGTACTCTTTGTTTTCTGTCATTTATTTATTTTAACATTGAATGGACAAATATATTTATGAAATGCAAAAGTGTATTTAGTTAAAAGTGCAAAATGCTGATTCGTTGGAAAAAAGATAAAGACAAAGAAAAATGCGATAAATCATCAAGTGGAAAGTCAAATTCTTCGACACTAGGTTCTAAAAAGAAGAGAAGAGGTCGAGATGGAGGTAATTAATCTGCTTTTATTCATTTTTATGCATCATGAAAATAATAATTTAAATTCCATTGAAACACATGAAATCTTCTATTGCGTCAAATTTTCATATGAATATTATTATTCAGCATTATACTGATATAGAATGTATAATGTGCGTAGGAAGCATAGCAATGGTTTTTTTATTTAATAAATAATAAGTCAATTTAATTAACTTAAATCATACCAAAAATATAAATAAAAATATTTATTTAAATGGGTAATATTTCTTCATTCTTGTATATATAAACATTAAGTAAGTACATATATTTACGAATGTCGACACAATGTTACTAGCAACTGCTAAAACTTTTTTACAAAGTAGTATAAACAACATTTAAAAATATGGATTTATAAAACGATACCCTCGAAATATTATAATATGTCTATGGTATGATTTAAACCTAATACTAATTTGAGGTAAAGTAATAATAAATTTGTAATTATTGCTATTTAAATAAATATTTAAAAGCAAAGTACTATTTACATTATTTGAATGATTTCATTTCTATTTTATTGAAAGTTAATTAAAAATTTAAATAATAGTTTGGTAGTGGAATACCGATTTATTACGGCAATACATACATAGGTATATAAAACCTACATTTTGATATTAATAATACTTTTAAGTTACGTTACCCACAAAACGCTAATTAAATTCAAATAAATTAAAATACATTCATATAACTTTAATGTTTTAAATGTTG
>JAODFZ020020186.1:0-11700 GCA_027574845.2 Deinopsis erosa
ACATTTGATCAATTTATTTATAGCTATAGCTTCGCTGAACTGAACTGAAGAATACCCTCACGCTGATTTTGATTGAGTTCCATATGTGTTCAATTATCATCCATTTTTAGTAAAAATGGGTCTAAAAACCCTTAAAAGATACGAGTAACACAAAAGGGAGCTGATCTTACTCAGTATTCCTTTCGAGCCTTTCTTTAATTTTTTAACTAAATAATTTTTTTTCTTAAATTTGCACTTTTAGAAAATAATTAATACAGTACAAATTTAGCAAATCTTAAAAAAAATTACTCAAATAGCATACATTTTCAATAATCGGAACAAAAGTATCCAATTGTGACAACTATTGTGGACCGGAGGTAGTATAAAAATTTCTGGGCACATATTGTACTATGAAGACTGAAAATGGCAAAAATCTAAAAACTAAGCAAAACTGTATTAGCGGCTATTAAGCTTGTAATAGTTGCTTGATAAAAAACAAATTTGTCTCTATAAAGTAATGATGCAGAAGGTAGAAATACGACATCAAAGATCATTTCTAATAAATGTATTTCATTTGAATGTTGACAACACTTTGATGTAGATTAATCGAACCTAACTGTATACAGATATCAACTCATCATCACTTTATTTAGAAAAAAAAGGCAATCATGCAGTTTATTAAATGAACTGGTTACAAGCTAACCTACAACCTTTATTCATTAATTCAAGTAATGAATTAATCTTTGTTTTTCTTTTCATGTCAATATAGAAGGACCAATGTCTCATGATCAACCAACCTATGCTAGTGTACCGGGAATACGAGTCTATGGTATGATGTGCGTTCAAGGATCTACTAATAAAAGGAGAGGACGTCCTTTGAGATTGAAACGATCATTCGACCGAAATCCCCCATTCCCTTGGCATAAAGCAATTGAATTATCAAAAACTGCCGTTTGGGATGACTGAGACGCTATTAATCGCGAAACAATTGAATTTATTTTTATATAATTCATGCAATATGCGTTATTGCAACAACTTCAAGTAATATTTCTTCCTATATTACAACAAGTATTATTTTTAATGTAGTGTTTTTTATACTTTTAAATGTGAATATTATTTTAGTAAGTATTTTTTTTATATGAAAAAGAAAATCGGTAAATTTATTTTAAGATCAAAAATATTTCATAATAGTTTAATTTTTAACAGTACAATTTATTTACCCATCAAACAAAACTGCCATTTAGATGAGAATCGCAATTTTTTTATAACTAATTTATTCTATTTATATATTTAAATTATTTATTTATTAAAATTTAAAATTTATGTTATTCATATAAGGGTAAGTTATAAATTTAAGGCATTTTTAAGTAAAACGTTTTTTTGCTACAATGCTACATAGATAGCAATTTCATTTATATACACATAAGAGATAAGATGTAAGACAATTATTTTTACGTAACCTCAATAAAAAAAAATTGAAAAACGTTTATCCAAATCTGTATATTATTAAGAAAAAACCTACCAAAATGTATACCATTATTTTACTTAAACTATTGCATGAATTTCCTTATTCCTTAAAAAAAATATTTATCAAGATGTCTGCAGCAAGTTGCCACCCCAATTTATTTAAATTTGTTGTATCGACGAATATATTATTTATTTTACTGTCTACTTTCAGGCGCACACCCAAGGGGGGGTGCTCGCGGGCTTGACCGTTAAAAATTAAAATTGCATGATAATGATAACAATAACATCCCGAATAAAAATTATTAATTATTAAGAAATGGAAAAAAAAATTTATTTATAAAATAAAATTTTAATCCAAATTATCATATATTTTAATTTGTAATAATTTTTTTCAATTTTTACCAAAATTTTTATTTGAGCCCACCCCCAAGACAATTTGCTGGGTGCGCGCCTGTCTACTTTAGTGGGGCAATTTTGAAAGGGGGTGAAACATAGTACTTTATTATACATATTAAAAACAAAAAATATTATTTGTTAATTTTATATTGGACAAGGCATTTATATGCATTTCATAATTTTCAATTTAAATTTTTTTAAATCGATAAATTTTCTTATTATTTTTATATTACTGAAAGAAGAAAGTGATATATCCGGAACTTCAAGTGATACATAATTTCATTTTAATTTTAAATCATGCGCGATATAAAACTTTAAAAAAAAAAGATAAACTTACCTAAAATTCTGGTATTAACTTGGATATCAGTCGTGAAAATGGGCTCCATCAATCTCTGGACTTGCTTTTTGAAGGCATCACGAAAACCATCCTTGACAACAACTGGAAGTCCCACAACAATTTGTGCTTTAACATCCAACGCTTCCAGGGCTTTAAAATTCGTCAACGCATATTCATTCACAATAAAAGCACAATTTGTTATCGGTTCTTCACATATGGGACCAGCCCGACAGCATAAATCAAAACCATGTATGATGCAATTATCCAAACATGAACGTGCATCACTTTCATCCATAGTTTGAAAAATATTCCGATTATAATCGTTAGTATTATTGATAAGCATATTAATATAATCTCGTTTCTTGCCAACGCTCCAAATATTTTTATATAAATCAGTCCAAGGTGACTTGCAATTGCCGAAAGTAATGCGAAGTTGTTCTTGAATGCGCGAGATAAGAGTTTTATTTGTGTGAATTTTCTCATGTAAAACAGAATCGTAAAGATTAACACTCTTCTCAAATTGGATTGTGATATCAATTCTAGATTTGTGTTCATATTCTTCGATTAATTTTAATGTTTCAAAATTTGATGTGATTGCTTCAACAATGCTAGCAGGAAGAGGAACCACTGTCACATTTAGAGTTAAACCAATGTCTTTTAAATTGATTATCACAGAATTTTGCTTCAAGTCGACCTTTTTCGTAACTGAAATAACCGTTTCGCGTAATGTTACCATCGGCTTGGAAACACTCAGTTCTATATCAGCAATAATATTTTTCATATCTTCAAGACATTTACCAAGATGAACGTCTCCCGCAGTTAAGAGGACTAACTCGCCCGTTTCTAGTACAGAAACTTGAATACACGAATCAATTTTCTTTAAAAATTTTAATCCCTTACGCAACAGCGGCAATTCTTTCGGATTTACACATTCAACTGCATTGCGAACAATTGGCTCTAAAGATAATCTTTCATTCAGTGGCAAAGAGTACGGTGTACTCGATAAAGTTCCAGTTCTAGCAATAAATTTCTCTAATCCTCGAATTCCGCAAATATTTCCACATGATACTGAATTAACAGAAGTTAATTCACGACCTAAGAGAACATAAAGCTGCTTTATTTTCACTTTCTTAATATACTCGCAACTTGATAGAAATTCCTCCAGATTGGTATCTTTCGGTGGCGGTTGATATTTGTTATAAAGCACATAAATGTCTTGTCCGGTTCGTAGAACACCTGAGAATACTCTAGCTAGAGCTAAAATCCCATAATCTTTGCTCTTATCTTTATCCAAATCGTATGTTGCGTTTTCCGTATCATCTGAAGAATCTTCTGAATCTTGAACGTATGCAACTTTATTAGCTTCTGGCTCATTAGTAGTTGCTTCTCCCTTCTTCTTACCAACAACAATATTAATTGATTTTTGCTGTTTGAGCATTCTCTTGCCAACAGCAAACATTTTCGACACGTAGACAATGAGAGGAGCGTTCGGATCAGTGGAATTAGTTAAAACTTTTATCATTTCATCGGCATAATTCGATAAGTTAGGATCGTTATAATACTGCTGCTTATAAACGAGATATTCGAAGCGTTCCTTGCTCGTATCGCTTGGCGAAGGCACAATTTCCTTGACTTGCATAAAAATTGTTGATGACAAGGGTTTCCAAGCCTGTAGAATTGCTTTCACTTGAATTTTCGGATCTGCATGTTTCATTTCACTTGTTTGCCTCGTAATGCCCAACTTATTAATGATCATTTCATATTTTGATTTATCTAAGCGTATGTGTAGCGTAAAATAAACATAATGAATTGTAGTTAAGAAAAGTGTTACAAAAAGTGGCTGCTTTTTCTTCTCAGTCGCTCCTTCCACAATCTTTCCTTTGCTAACGTAATAATCGAAATTCCAAAACTTGTTATTAAGACTTTCTTGGGTTTCATCTGGGAACATATGCAAAAACATTTCTGCCATTTGACTTGTTGTCACTCCCCATCCATCAACAGCACTAGCAAAAATAACATTTCCACGATCGGGTGAAAATTGATACGTTTCCTCGTCTACATTAAAATGTACATCGTATTGGCACAGTTCAGCCACATACGCATTGCAATCTTCTATAATACGCAAAATATTTTGAAAAATATTTTCAACTGATTTCTGTTGATCGACAATCATGCGATCAATTTTATTTATAATAAGTATTGTTTTAACTCTCTCCTCAAAGGCTTGTTTTAAAGCTTCTCGTGTTTGGACGCATACTCCTTCAACAACGTCTACAACAATCAAGGCTCCGTCACATATGCGAATTGCTGCGGACACCTCAGTTGAAAAATCTATATGACCTGGTGTGTCGATTAAGTTAATCACCATGTTATCAAATGATAAACTTATAGCACTGCTTTTCATCGTAATGCCTCTTTCTTGTTCGTCCTTTCTGTCATCAAGGTATCGAGCGGATCCGGCAATGCGTTTCGATATGTGTCCATTTGATGCTACTAAGGAATCTGCTATAGTCGTCTTTCCATGATCTACATGTGCCAGAATGCATATGTTTCTTATTAAATTATATTTCTTTTCCTTTTTCTCCTCTGTTGATTCTTCCATGTTTTAAGGTTTGAGGTTATGATTCGAAGGTTTTTAGAAATTGCTTTTTCCTATACTTTTAAATGGATACAATAAATTAACACTATTTGAAACTATTTAATAAATAATTAAGATTACCTTTTAATAACTTCTGTGATAGATGATAAAAAATTAAAGTAATTATTAACTAAAATATTTCGAATTATCAAAACACCAGGCAAAACACATGGAATAACTTTACCAACTTAACCAAACTTAACAATTAAAATACCAACTTTATAAAAGTAAAATTCAAAATCATAAAACATATGATAAATAAACTTCAAAATTCACATAAAAATATTAATGATTTATTAATTGCTTAACACGACATTAAAGAGACAACATTATTTAATAACATTAATTAACAAAAAATACTTCTCTTCATAAAATTAACGATTCAATAGAACTTTACTTAATTTTAGTCATCCTAAATATTTTTTATTCAATATTAATAAAATGCTTAATACGAAACGTCGATAATCGTTGGAGTAGCAACAATTTCCACTGATCTGTTTCCTTCAACTACTTTACCTATTACCCAAGCATCAAATCCTTCCAAACTCTTAATTTCCTCGCAATATTCTTTACCAACTGCTTCAGGCATTGCAATTAATAATCCTCCTAATAACAATAACGATGAAATAAAACATTTATTAAAAAAGCGCATTTTTATACCAGATGTTTCAGGTGTGCGTCCTTTCAAAAATTTCTCTAAACCGCCAGTAACTTCAGCCACTTTTAGAATATTTTTTAAGACTGGCAATGAAGTTATTACAAATTTCACTTCTTTCAGTTGAAATGAGGCTAAATTTTCAGCATGGCCTACTATACCAAAACCAGTAACATCTGTAGCTCCATGAGCGCCATATTTGTGCATTAAAATGGCAGCTAAAAATAAATAATTAAAAGATGACAGTCGGCTTATATGCCGACAAAATATGCTTTTAAAGTAATTAATTTAGCGATAGCTCCATAAAATTTTAATGATCAATTCGAACGTAAACGAAGATTAATAAAAAAATTTATAACGCAATCTCACCTTGACGATTTAATCGTGCCATTGATGTGACTGCGTCATTATAAGCAATCTGCACATCTGTTTTTCCGACAACTTTGCTTATTATCTCCCATCGTTCGGGATTCTCCATCCATCGATGAGCATTGCATGCCATTTGTGCGCCTAATGGTTTTGTTAATACAAGAACATCACCAATTGTTGCGTTGCGCGGACTAAAAGGAAATCATAAATAACATTCTTTACTTAAATTATTAATTTACTTAATGTATTCTGATTCTAAGCAAACAGATGTTGCTGTTCCTCCTATCATACACCATGGATTAATAACTGCGTTGTTTAGAATTGGTTTTATATTCGCCAATGCCGCATTATCCTAAAAACAAAGCAATTTTATGTACAAGAAGCTTAAATTGATCAACAATTAAAATTACAATTTATTTTATCAATTATGTAATAATAATAGGATTTGTAATGTTTACATATTTAAAATGTTTATAAAAATATGCATTTTAGTTAATTTTTATAATAATACAGTTGGACTCTGTCAAATATTCTAATGGCTAACTTGGCACTTTTTTTAATTGAATTGCATTGAATTGAATTGAATTGATCTTATAAATTTTGCATCTTAATAACCAGCGATCACAATAACCGGCATTTACTGTGATAAGCAGAGACTTGAACCGGAAGCGAATCGTAAACCGAAAACCGAAATTAAGCTGATTTTTAACAGAACTCTAAACGAAACCGGAACCGGAACGTAAAAGTGCTAAATTCAAAAACCGAAACCGAAACCGGAACAAAATTATAATAACGGTTAATTTCGGTTAGAACCAAAAAAAAAACCAAAAATATCGGTTAATTTCAATTCAATTTTATTTTTCTCCATTCAATTAATTCATTAATCGCTTTCTTTCATTTATGCACTATATAGACACATCGTGCTACTTCCTTCCGTTATCTTCCGCTTTTTTTGCCTTGGCCGCAAAATATCATCTGGCAACTTTTTTATTTTCAAATTTATAATTAACAACAAGAATAAGAAGAGAATTTGGAAAATAAAATTTATACCGGTAGATATTTGACGTTCTACTCGATTTTAAATTAACTTTAAATGATTTAATTTCTTTTATCTTCTTTTTAAATTTTAATTGAACTTAACCGAAACCGAACTGGACGAAACTAAACCCATATTTTTAGACGGACCAAAACCGAAATTGGAACGAAAAATATTTTCTTGGAAAGTAACCATAAATCGGAACAAAATTCATTTCGGTTCAAGTCTCTCATATGAAGGCATAAATTTACAAAAATAAATAAATAAAAAAAACAGAAGACAATTATTAAGACGTTCTGCAAATAAATATTGAAATAATTGATAGATACATACATGAAAACCTTTAATTATTTTCGGCATAATAATATTCCGTTCCTTCTCACTCATATTTTCGCAGATTGATATAATGATTGATAAACTATCAATTTCTGTAATACCAGTTGCATAAACATCGCTAACCACATTAGCGCACGTAATTTTTCCTAAAAAAATCAATTTTCAATTAAACAGCGAGTTAATTATATAATGCAATTTACCCATCATGTAAGGATCATCAATCAGTGGATAGAAGAAGTCAGTGCTTTGTATTAAAAATAAGTTGTCTCGTACTGGAATTAAACAAGAATCTAATCCTATACCTGCAATAATTAATATTTTTTTAAAATAATTTCATATTTTAGTCGTTATTTTATCTAACCTATACTATTATCATCTTTTTTGGTGGTGTTTGGTTCAATTGCCCCTAAAAATTCTGTTAAGACTTTTTGGGGCACTTTACATCCTCACCCACGCAGATCAGAGAACTTTGTCAAGCGAAAATCTTCTCCTAATTCCTTTCCATGGTCACTCGATTTGCCTTCCATTTTACCTCTAAACAAAAAAAAATCAATCAATATTTATTTTATAACATATTATTTTCTACAAATTTACAAGATTTTTTATAAACATTGACAAGCAAAGCAAATATTTATTAACAAATAACTTTTAGTATGTAAATATAAACAACTCTTCATTATTAGTAATATGACTTCGAACTAATTATGTAAAAATGTATATTAATTAGTCATAAAAAATATTATTTATTAAGGAACTTTTCTTAGAAGCTCGCGTAAAGTTCTATCTAACATCTGTTAGTTTTATGTGGTCTCAATAAACAATTTATAGCCTTTTTTAATAGACATTCTCTGTCGAACTTCTGTAACTCGAATTTCTAAACAAAATTGTTCGCATTTTACCTAAAAATGATTTTTATGTCAAATCTATAAATGTAGACTCTCTAAGTCCAATTTTTCTATAATTCGCAGTTAAATTTGGGACTTTTGAAGGTTCAAACTTCTATAAATCGAATGTAAAAAGGATTAAACAGAGGATAAAGGACAAACATGGACGTAGGCATCGATAGGACGTAGAGGGCAAATATGTTACATTTTCATCAATTAAAATTTTTTTTAATTACGAAAATTTCTAGAAATTTTTTTTTAAATTTAATTTCGTCCCCTCTTCCCCACTAAGTTGAAATGCTGGCTAAATCCCTAAAGACAAATAACTTAAGTTTAACCTATAAATCAAAATAACATATTTAAGAAAAATTAGAAAATATTAGTGGAAAATAATTTCCCAGCTCATGCGCAATACAAATCTAAATTATCCGATAAATAAATGTTTTACTAAATAAAATCCTGAGTAAAATCAATGAAATGTACTAAATTCCGTTGATTCCGTGATATTAATTAGCAATCATTGTATTTCCAATCTATTTTCAAAATAACAATTAAAGCTACTATAAAACTGATAGGAAAATGGGAAAGTCCGATTTAATGATCCCATATCTTAATTGAAAACATTCTGAATAATACATTTGTTTAAGCAATTGATTAGTAATCAGTCATTAAATAAATATCAATAATTTTATTTTACAACACGTGACGTATTGTCTCCCATGTTTTCATTTTCCAAACAAAAAAAATTCATAAACAAGTATATAAAACACTTCTCTTACCCAGCAATTATACCAAAAAGGATTCCAATTTAAGGCAAGTGCACAGAACGATTAATTTTAACAAACAATTATATAAGAATTATCTGTTTGACTGATAAGTGAATATTTAGTGTAATGTCATCAAATTAATAATATAACCTCGAAATTAAAGTTAATATTTTTCCGTTATTTTTAGATTAATTAAAAATGTCTTTGCGCAGTGGTAAACCTTGGCGGGATTCGTCCAGTTTAATTTTAGTTGCAAAAACAACATTTGGGCCTAATGTTACATTGAACGATTTCAACTATAAACTTCTTTCACTGAAAAGAAGTTCAAAGTCTGAATTTATGCCGAATACGTTTGTGTTTCCTGGTGGCGTTACTTGTCCGGCTGATAAAACAAGAGACTGGTTAGAATTGTACGAAAAATTTGGATTTAAGCCTGATGCATTTAAGAAACTCGACTATAAGGAAAATCGTCCAAAAATTTTGCAATCAAATGAAATAGACGTCCTTCCACCTTATCTATCATTGCGTATTGGTGCCATTCGTGAAACGTTCGAAGAATCTGGAATATTGATATGTCGCAGCTATAAAATAAATTATAAAGAAAGAATTGCGCGCTGGGCTTCGTTTATAGGTAATAAACAATATAAATCGTAAGAAAGCTTCTCAAAACGATTTTAGAGGGTCCTGATATTAAACAGTGGCAAGATATTATTCATGACAATCCACACAAGTTTCTTGAAATGTGCAAGAGTTATGAAATCTATCCTGATGTTTGGGCATTGAAGGATTGGAGTAATTGGACTACTCCACCTGTTTTTCCTCAACGATTTGATACCGTATTCTTCTTAGTAACATTCCTACAAACTCCAGCTGCATTTGCAGAGAAACAAGAAGTTCAACATTTAGAGGTAATTTATAAAATAGCGAATTAGCATTACAAATAATGTGTATAAAACGCAATCTATCTATAATTTGTTCTTTCTTCCATATTTTATTACATGAAAATCTAAATTTTATAAAATTAGAATATTTTATTTTGCATTTGCATAACAATGCCAAACATAAATAAATTATATGCGAAATTAAGCTTCCAATAAGAGACAAAATGTATTTTGTCAGTTATTTTACTTTTCATTCCATAAAGTGCAGTGGAAAACAATGTTTTGGCCGCAAAACATAATTTCGGACCTACTACACAATAAAATTCAAATTATATNATTTGTAGCCTTTTAAGTGGAAAAAATACACAAAATTGAATGAATTATTTTGCATTTGCATAACGATGCCAAACATAAATAAATTATATGCGAAATTAAGCTTCCAATAAGAGACAAAAAGTATTTTGTCAGTTATTTTACTTTTCATTCCATAAAGTGCAATGGAAAACAATGTTTTGGCCGCAAAACATAATTTGGGACCTACTACACAATAAAAATTCTAATTATATAAAATTTGTTGTTTTTAAATGCAAAAAAATACACAAAATTGAATGAATTGTAATTTGCGTTTAAAACTCTCCTTTTAAAATACACTTTTAACAACTATTAATATGTTATAAAAATATATAAAAAATGTTATTTGTATGCAAATAGAATTCAATTCTATAAAATTAATTATTTTTTTATTTAGTGGGCAAATCCAAAAGAATTGGTCCATCGCAACTTTAAACAAGAAATTGCATTGCCTCCACCACAATTTTATGAAATATCACGCTTAGGAAACTTTTTAGATATTGATCAATTACAAAAGTTTGCGAGTGAACGAGCTGAATATGGTATGGAACAATTTTTGCCTTACAGGGTAACAGACAATGAACATTTCTATACCGTTCTGCCTGGTGATGATTTATATCCTAAAGAAATTGATCCAAATGAAACGGAGGGACCAACTTATGCTGTAATTCCAAACTCAAATATTCAGCATAGAATTCATCACAAATCTCCATATCTTCATAGACTTATCTTGAAGAACTATAAGCCAAAGTGCAATCATATCGTTCCAATTGATTACCTTTCAACTATACCAAAAATGTGAACACATATATTCCTAGTCTCCAATGCAATCAAAACAATCAGTGATAAATGTTAGAAATGAAATAATAAATATTTATGTTGCATTTGTTAATAATACCTGTAAATTGGTTTGTTTTTATAATAAAAATTCATAAATATACAAATAATTTGTTCATTTTTAATTCTACACAATTGACAATAAGTCTTTGAACTTTTGAAGCTTTTTCTCATAAAGCTTCTAGAAGTGTGCAGTTAATTTACTATAAATCATAAATAATTATAAATAAAATAAACTATTCACAATAAAATATAAATTAACAATAATAAAAAATAATGGAATGTAAAAATATATAAAAAAAATTGTTATTTAACATTTTTGTACAATTTAAATGTCTTTTCGTCGTCACTTTCTTATAAATAAGGTTTAAATTAATTAAAGCATAAATATTTCATTTATAACATTATTACTTGTTATTGCTGTTTTAATAATAATTTGTCAATTGAACTGTAATTTGTTATAAATGAAATTAAGCAAATGAAAAGAGCTGAATTATTATTATATAAAAATCATTCACAACATTTAATAAAATTAACAATTTCTTAGAAATAAATATTTTATACTACCTCCGTTCCAGAATAGCTGTCACATTTGGATACTTTTGTTTCGATTTTTGAAAATTTATGCTATTTAAGTAATTTTTTTTAAGATTTGCTAAATTTGTAATGTATTAATTATTTTCTAAAAGTGCAAATTTAAGAAAAAAATTATTTAGTTAAAAAATTAAAGAAATAAAGTACATACTCATAACAATGTACTTTTTTTT
>JAODFZ020020195.1:0-11044 GCA_027574845.2 Deinopsis erosa
TTTGGTCTTCATTGCGGTAAGAATAATTGTGCACCTTTTGAGTTTGATTATTTCAAATGTGTTCAGTGTTTAGTTTACAATTGCATATATGACATTAATTGTGCGTTAGATTCTCTCTAGGAATTTTTTTTTCTAACTACCTCGTTTACACATATTATATACTCCTAGTATGTAAGATGTAAAAAATAATTAAAAAAAATGTTATTAAGTAGTTCATTATGAAAGGGCCCCCAGAAAATGGTTGCGTCTGAGCCTCAAATTTATAGCTACGCCCCTGGGCCTGTATTAAGTCAATTTTATAAAGCTACTCAGCGCGATCGGAAACATACGCTGCTAAAAGAATCCGTCCCTGTGCACATGCTGAGCAGACGCAGTGCCATGCAGTGTTCACGTGTAAACTTAAGATAAGGTCTCACGATGAAGAGAATCGAGTCTAGGCCCCCATCACCTACTATTGATTAATCAAGAGCCATGAAAAACATGTTACAAATGCAACAAAATAAAACTAAAGATTGTTTTAAAACTTAGAATTTGCGAGTTTATTCACTTAAATAAACAAAATACATTTTTGACTCACAATCAATCAAGTTGTAAAATAGTTTCAGAATATAAACACTTAGAATTATGATTAAAAATCAGTCTTTATTTGTATTATATGTAAAAAATTACATAAGAAACTGACATAAAAATGAAGAAAACTAAAAAATTATCAAACAAAATCGCTAAAAAAAACAATTGAATTATAATGCAAACTATACAATAAAATAATTACGTGTAAAACATGATAAATTGAGTATAAAAAAATTAACTTGTAAAATATGACACAATATTTATATATAGCACCCATTAGTCTTAGTTTATAAAACAAAAAAAATAATATGTGATTTATAGTACAAATATATATATATATATATATATAATCAATATGATTATCAGGAACATTATTATTTACAAATATTTTCATGTACACACGTAAAACTACCCTAAAAGAAAAACAAATTTAAATTGGCATTGACTTCTCTTCTTTCGTTTCACCGTTTCGTTTCTTCTCCCAGCGGTTCACCCAATTCAATGGATAGCACATTACAGCTGATATGAAAATTAAGCTTCCAGATAAATAGAATGATGCATCGTAACTTCCAGTTGCGTCCATGAAAGCGCCAGCAGTTGGCGCGCCAATCGCTGCTGCAATTCCTTGGAAAAGTAATAATAAGCCGAATGCATTTGTTAGTTTTTCCAATCCAAGCAATTCGACGACTAAAATCGAACGCAATGAGGCAAAACAAGCTGAAAATGATTTCAATTATTAATTTATTGAAATTTTATTTAAAACATGATTATTCATGAATTTACTTTACGAAACGCTATAAATTTTATTATTCTTAGAAACAGTTTATTACTTTATTGCAATTTTTATACTTAATTTGTTTAATTAAATAATTTTTATATTTATTCAATGGAAATATTCGACGTATGCAACCCAACTAACTCAGATGTGTAAAAATATACATTTTTTTAAAATTGCATTTTATTTTTACAAGCAATAGATGTTTTATACTAGAAACTGTCGATTGCATATAAAATTTAATTGTATAAGCAATTAGTTAAAATTAATTAATAAGTTTACTTACATATCGATAATCCAAAGACAATGGCATAGAAGAATTGGTAAGAATCGCTTGATGAAGCTCCACTAAAAAATGTTGCAATACCACCAATTGAAATAGCAACGTTATTTACTAATAAAGTATCGATTTTTGGAAAGAAGCTCAATGTGCCGCATAGAATCCTACCAACCGTATTCGCAATCCCAATAACAGATAGCAACCAAAGTGCTGTGTCTTTATTCCAATGCCACTCCTCGGCACGATTGACAACATACATAAATGGTACATAGAATCCCATCATTGTGAAGAATCCGCTCATTGCGAGGATGATGAACGATGGCGATTTCAATAAGGAGACGTCAAGCATTGTTGCTAATGTGCGACGCACCGCTTCCGGACAAATCTTGCAACTTCGATCCTCCTTTATCTCCTCTTCAATGTCCATTTTGGTGGGCAAACGTGTGACCGATAAATTATAAGCTAATGAGCTCTGCGATTGATATTGATGCAGACGATTAAGACTTGCGCCGAAGAAGATGTCGTCACGATATAGCGGACGATTTACTTCCGATAGAGTTCCACGCCGACTTCGAGGATGACTTGCATCTGATGTCGTCCTGGGCCGATGTCCTGATAGACGCCTATTCGATATAATAATCGGCGTTGATCCTTTATTGCTCAACAACGGTTTATCCGATTCATTGATGAAGGGTACACTTAAACGTTTCTCAGTTCCTGGTGCTTTGGTATGGTTGTGTTGCTGTGGTACGGTGATTGTGTGATAGACATCAGCGACTGTTGGATAATCTGCGTTGTTATTCGCTCCTAATATCCGATTAATTGTACTTTGACTTTGGCTTAACGAATGCGCTGAATTTGCGATGTGTTTCAATGCATTTTCCATTTTAATGCGGGTCTGTGGTGGTAATTTACTCTTATCCGCTATCAATTCGGGTTTACGTTGAGCGTCTTTTAAATCTTTTACTTTGGTAGGTTTCACAGGCCTAGAAGGTTTTTATTCAATTTAGGTCTCTACTTTACCGACATTCAGTTGGCATTATGCAGTAAATTTGACTTAAGTATTTATTTAGGTGTTAATGATTAAAATTACCTGAATAGTAGTGCAAAGACCAAACAACACACAACAATTGCGCCTTGCACCAAGAAAGCGCCTCGCCATCCTAATTTATCGATTAAAATTGCGCAAATTGGTGCGAAGAGAAATGTTCCAATACCAGATCCACATACACCGATACCGGTTGCCAAGGCTCGGTACTTTTCAAAGTAAAATCCTACACATATAACGGCAGGTACGTAAATTAAACCAAATCCGATTCCTATAAACATAAATGTTTGATAAATATTATAACCTAAAATAATTATGACAATAAGTGAAATTCCAATCTTTTCGAATTATCGCTGCTAGGTTATGATTCATCTCACTCACTCTTATTAGTTTTAACATTTATTATTGCATTCTTTTTAGTAGATTTAATGTAATGCTTATTTGATTGCAAATAGAATAAAATGTGCATTGAATGTTCGATTAGATTGAAATGCTCTTGTATTTATTAACAATGTCTTTCTACTGTTTCTAGGATGGGATGTTTGTAAGGATCTAAAAGAAGTTGCCTATACTACAAACAACTGTCCAGAGATAGAGAGAAAGATACTAACCTCCTAAAATACCATATGAAAGATATAAATAGGAAACACTGGTGGAAAAGTAGGATAACACAAATGCAGAGGCACCCAATACGCTACCAAGAATAGCTACCAAACGGAAGCCATACCGGTTAGCCAGCGCGCTAGCGAACGGTCCAGTCATCAAATAAAATCCAGACATCAACGATCCAATCAATGTCACTTCAGCCTTTGATGCACTGAATGTTTTACTAATATGTTCAAGGAACATGCCAAATGAGAATATAATACCATCGACTACCATATTACAGGCGAAGGATGCGACGACTATCACCCAGCCCCAACCACCGTCTGGCGGCACGACCACTTCAGCATCCTCGGCCACTTCCTCAACCATTGCAGTCATTTCATCTGGTGGTATTGTCGTTGTTGGTATGACAACCTCATCGGCTGCCTCATCTTCCTCATTTAATGCATTTCCATTTGCTGTGGGAATATAACGAGCTGTTGTCGCTGTCGTCGTCGTTTCATCGCCCCCTGGAGGTACTCCATTTGGTGGCGACATCTTTTAAACAACCTTAAACACAAAACGTAAGTAATTCATTACGTCTATTATTTAAAACGAAAATTTTCATTAATATCATTTTTCAATCAAATTAATTGTTTACTCGATTAATATGAACATATGCGTGAAATTGATAGTTATATTTTTTTTATATCAGCATAACGGGTTGCATAACTTACGGCTGTCAATATACATAGTGTCCCATAGCATATTTGTACACTAAACCAATATTTATTAATAAATATTTAGTGCATTGACTTGTTTGATCAATTAATATAAATTAAATATGTTTATCTGCTATAAATAATATGGAATGGATGCTTCTTAATAAAATAATGCTTATGCAACCTTACATACGCGTAGCACGCGACTTTAATTCAATTAATTGATATGATATCGAAACAAATGTCGATTTTATTTAATCATCCTGTCAATTAGTCAATTGAAACGTAATTTGCTCAATGTAACACAAAACGGCAACAATTTTTATAAATTTCATCATCATTTGTTTTTCGTACAATTAATAACATTGACGATTAATTAATTTTTGCAACACACTTACACATTATAAACAACAGGAAATTGCGTTTTGATTATAAACAGAAAATAGTTTTATCATCAGCAGCTATGAATAGAAAAATGCTGAGCGCTATTGTTTTTTGTAGTATTAAATTATTTTTATATAAAAATTTAAAAGTATGTTTTGTGTGAATATAATTGATAGATTTATTTGATGATAAATAAGCAAATAATGATAAGAGATGCTTCTATGGTAAAATAAATATTTAACTTTTTTATGTTCATCTGCATATGTGTCACAGGGACACATAAGCGCCCTATTTTCCCATGTTTAAACATATGTGGAATTATGTAACTCATTCATGTTGTTTTTACTCTTTTTTTTTCAATGACGTTTCGTATGTTGAAAGGTTTATCAAATTTATGGCAGGTTATAAAAAAAAAACGATTTTACGACATGATTATTTATCTTATTAGGTTAGGTTAAAGTTGAAAATGTTATATTTATAACTAATTTTTTCAAATTTTCCGCTATCATTTTATGCAACCCATTTCACACAAATATGATGAATTCATCTAAAAATAGATAAGGTTGTTGAACGTTTTCAAAATTATGTATAACATTGACCATGATTAGGAAAACAAATGAACAACTTTCTCTTAAAAAAAAAATGAATATGCCAAAATGATATAAATATTGTCTAATTTATGTTATGAAAGCTGATTAGAAATTTTAGATTATTAATGCCTAAATAGGGAAATATAACTGATATTAATAAACAAATTACGAAATTTATTGATTTAAATAGACGCAGTATGCAATTATGTATAAGGAAAAACATTTGATGGTTGGGGCCGAATTTGTTTATTTAAACAGTGTCTTTAGTGATGTCGCTTGGGAGAGAGATAATTGAATTTGTATTTCGATTGTCAACTATTTAATGTGCAAATAGATTTTTTAAGTAAAAACTTGAAATGAACTATAAATATTTATATGGTTGGAAACATAACCGGTTGAAGTGCAACAACGCGCGCGCATTTATATATGTGTATACATACACACACCACACATGCACATAAAAAGACAACATTCAACAACAGCAACTAATAAATGTTTGTTAAAAAAAAAAATTTTGTTAATAAATTTTTTGTAGGTTATAATTTATTGAGGCTAGTTGGCGCCGTTTCTCTTGGCGTTGTGTATATTATCAAGGCACCCTTGGCTTTTCTAGGAATTATTACCCTAACCTAGCCTAAAGGGCCTTAGTTAGTAGGAAGGGGCTGAGCAGCGCAAATGCACTTTCAAAATAAAGGGAAAGAAATCGATTTGCATTTGCTTGCTCATTATATGTTCAAATGTAATTCATACCTAATTATTAGCAATTGTTTTTTTTTATTGTAATTGAATGCAAATCTCTATAAGAAATAAATTGAATTCCCTATAAATTATTTATTCAATTGTTTTTCTATAATTTATATGCGCGCACTAGTTAACGTTAGAGGAAACAATTGAATTTCGATTTAGAGCGCGCACTAACTTACACACGTCTTAAACACACTGTATAACGCAATAATACTGAACGCGCACATTCAGAAGGCCTAAGACCAGCAGCGAACGCGTCGTTTCATACAAAAACTATATCTCTATACTTGTCCCCCTCCTTTGAAAAATTCACAGCACCACACACACACAAACACATACACACACACAAATACACACACATTTATGGGACGGACGGACCGAAACACACTCTGTATATACACATTATATAATTGATTCGAGAATCGCTTTAAATTTGGGGTGAAGTGTAATTAATGTTGTCTTATATTGTCATAATAGGTTCCGGTGCACCTTTTTCTCGGTTGAGGTGTTTGCTGCGTGCGTTTTAATTGGCACGTACACCGCATTAGGTTTTTTTTGTTTAACCTATTTTTACTTGAATTGTTTTTAAATAATTTTGTAGTTCATTTAATTTTAGATTGCGCCGTTTAAAAACAATGCAGTTCGTTCGTCTAATGTTTGTTACGCACTTGGGTTGCCTACTTATTAAATTAGATAACAGTTTTTTCAATATGATAATTTTCCAATCAAAATAATTTTTATAGTTTTCCTATTTATTTATATTTATATTTTATAATTTTGTAAAATTAAAGTTTTGTAAATTAAAGTGTTTGGGGCACCAAAGGGTCCCCCCGCTCCCACACATTCCCGAGTTGAAAGAGATAAGTGTAAACTAACAAATCTGCTCATAAGGTTTATATAAGAAGCTGCGACAAAAAACAGAATTATTTTTAAATTATAAACAATTTAAAAGAAAAAAATAAAAAAAAAATTTATTACAAATTACGAATATAAACAATAATTTTAAGAAATTATTTTTGCCTTATATGTAGCATGTCACAGTTGATATTAAAGAATTTAGAGCTTATAAAAATTGGGGGGATTTGCCCCCTTCGCCCACTCTCCTACATCTAAGGTTACAAACGTGACTTTTATTAATATCTTAAGAAATTTTCTTTTTTTTTATATTAAACTGTGTATTCAGCAATTTTAAAAGTTTTTTTAACTTATTGCAATTAAAAAGCGGGAAATTTGAATATATTTTTATTAATTGCTCATATTCATGTGATTTTTAGTTATTTTATCGCTTATATTATGAAGTTAATTGAAATTTTATATAATATTTCTACGAATTAGTTGAAACAATGTTCTAAATCATATCTTTCAAGTATTTCGATTATTTGTTTTTCGGAATCAATTATATAGGATTATTTCGTCATAAAATTGAACAAACAAAATTGATTATCATTGAATTGTATTTGTAAATTGAACTTCCTTTGACCCATAAGCAATTAAACATCGTCATCCATCAACAATCATATTATTAGAGTAAATGAAGAAGAATAAGAAAGAGGACTTTGGTATATGAGTTGTTTGCTTTTCGATAAATTTCTCATTTTGCATTACTATCAATAAATACCAAAGAATTTGTTTATCTAGTATTCCAGTGACTACTAGATTTATTCTAGAAATGATTAGATTTTTATAAAAGATTTTGAAATTTCGAAACAATTGCAATGTGGGCTCAATTGGGATTAATTTTCATATTTATCGTGGGCTAATTTAGGTGTATTTTGTAATTTATTGCCTGATTCTTATCCATTTCTAAAGTGTGTGCATTGTTTTTGATTTTAAATAAATGTGCAGGCGTCTCTTATATAACCAAAAAAAAAAATCAAAAAATTTTTCATATAAGTTTAGGGTGGTAGCTTTACAAATTTCTTTGATATTTTAATAATTTTGCTCATTTTTGTTATAAAGCGTGTCATACACGTAAGATTTTTTCATCACAAATTCTGATGAGTCATCGAAAGGGGCGTGGTTATTGAAAAGTGTGACAAAGATAGAAAATTTTAGCTCCGCCAATTTTGTTATGACTCATCAGAATTTGTGATGAAAAAATCTTACGTGTATGACAGGCTTAAGAAATGTAACTTCTTGATTAATTATTATTAAAAATTAGTAATGAAAAAATGGTTTTCATGGGCTCAATTTTTTCAATACTAATCCAATATTATATTTTATATTATTAAAAATGTTTGCAATGTTAAGTTATTGATTGTTTTATCACGATTTGTGGTAAATAAATCATTTTAATGCACATGAAGTTGCTGACGTTAAATTTATTACAGAAAATACTCCGATTGAAATAGAGCGCGAAAAATTTGAATTCAAATCTAATAAGTTCATGGCAGGTATCGAAATGTCCATAAATTTTATCTAATTTTCAAGATTATGAAATGTAATAAAATTACATTTTAAGTACTTAATATAATTGATAATTTTATATCTAATTAATTACATTACACAATTTTAATCAAACATAATTTAATACATAAATCGATAAATAATAAATAAATTTTTTTCTATAAAATGAAAAATCATTTTTTAAATAATAAATTAATAATTCTATTGGTTTAAAATGCATATGATGATGTTGATGACGTAGCGGCCGTGCCTCCACCAAACAACTAATCTAAACTTGTTGACTATTAAAAGAGGAAAAAAAGAGAATTCTATAAGTTTCTAGTTATTTAACATAACACGTCATAAATAATTCATTATTTGTTATTTGGAATTGCGCACAATATGCAAATCGTGTTGTTATTGTTGTTTTTTTATTTCAATCTTCAGTTTATTGAAATTCATTAAGTTATTTAATTAGTAATATTGGGTGGTTGCTTCTTATCGCAAAAGAAAGTCTCTTTGAACAAAACTGTTTGTGGAGGGGGCGAAGCGATTGGCGCTTATCAATTTTTTATCATTTTTCTTTTATGTATGACTGTTATGTATAAAGGTCAATGCATTAATGTTTGCGTAATTTAGTTTTGTTTGAAATGTGGCTTTTGTTTTAATTTAGAGCTTTATATATTTTAAAAATTTGATCGTTGACAACTAAATGTCAAGGTTCTTGTTTTCTTGTTGCAGAAAAAATAATAATTATTGTTTTAACACACTTTACACACACACAAAAAATAATCTTTTTGTACGAATATTTAAAAACAACTGACTGAATGAATTCATTTGTTTTATGGTGTCATTCTATTATTTATTAACATACTACGAATTTGCATACATCAGAATGATTGTCGTTTAATTTATAAAAGGAATTTGATAATAAAAATCAATTATTATTAAGTCAAACAAAAACAAATATTAATAAAAAATCTTTTTTGTCTGATGCAATTCTTTTCGTATGTTACGCTATTTATTTAAAAAATCATTCATTCATTTGTTTCATATTAAATGTATTTAATGAAAGTTAATTAATTTTTATTTTATATTATCATCATGGCATAATAACCTGCAAACCAGTGGCGTAGTATCGTGCAGGGACGTAGTTAACATAATTATTATGTTTTATCGAAAAATATGCCCCCTTAGCCCCCTAGTTAGAGACACACAGTCATTAGCAAATAATACAAAATAAAAATATGCAAAATAAAAATAGTTTAATAATTGAAGTTAACAACTTCAAAAGATTGAAATTTTGCTACGACTTTTAGCAAAATTCGAGATATGGAAAATTTGAGTCATTTACACACATTTAAAAAAAGTTTAATGAAATTTTTCTTGAGAGCTTCGAGCGGTCGTAGTGCGCCACTGCTGTAAGCGTGAATATACAGTGTGACTTATTTATTATAAAATAATGTGCGCATATATTGTACAAACAAAAAAAACAAAAGAAATACGTGCGAAAGTAAAGTAAATCATCCAAGGTTTAATCATTTTTTTGGGGTAATTCGATTAATTTTTTATTCGTAATTGTGTCAATGTCATTGTTTCGGCTTCTTACACATTTTCGTTACCGTTTTGTTTTCAATGTGAAATTGATCAACAATCAATCAATTGAATCAATTTTTTGTTTATTTCCAATAGTAAGCATATTGCTAATAAAAAATACGAATAACTGTTCTCTGTTAGTTTGCGTTGCTCATTTGTTTTGCCTAGAAAGAGAGAGAGAGAGAGAGGGAGAGATGCCAATACATATTTGTTGATTCTTTATGATTTGAATTATTTATGCATATTGAATATGGATTGGGACAGTTATGCAATCATGATCATCATCATTTCATATTCCATTCATAAAATTTTAATTGATTTTCTAGATTCTTTATTATAATAAAAAGAAACAAACATAGCCTTCAATTATTATTAATTAATTAATTAAATGCATGGTTTAATACATTTTTTATATTAATTATTATATAGTTGCATTTACCTTATGTGAGTTTGAATATTAATTAAATTTTACTTTACCGAAACTTCAGACAGGGCCGGGTGAAGGCATGGGCCAACCGTGCAGTTGCCCTCAAGGCCCCTACACAACATTCTTGTAAAAAAAATTTTTTAAACATTCCAATCAATTCATAAATTATTTCAAAAAAAACAGAATCACAGTTTTAGCATAAATAAAAATTCCGCAATTATCTAAAAAAAATTTATGAGAAAAATTATAAAATTTTTTTAAATTAAGTATGTATTTATTTATTATAAACAATTTTAATAATTTTTATAAACTTTTCCCGGAGATTTACTAAAAACGATTTTTTTTATTTGTCTAAAACAGTGACGATTATGAAAGGAACGTAATGAATTTTTTTAGTAATTTGTATTATAAATTTCGAAATAGGATTTTTGCAAAATTTTAGAATTAATTTGAAAATTTTTTGTTTGAATTATTTCCTTCCCAAAGCCCCGAATAACTCTGAGCCGGCACTGCTTATAATTTCATTTAATGAATCAGAATATATAATTTTTTTTATTAATTTATTTTACATTATTAGAAATCCAGCGATTAATTTAATAAAATTCTTTTAAAATGCATTTCTATTTTATTGGCTTAATTGTACCCTCAATTGCAATTGGGCCCTTAAAATATAACTGTACTTCACTTTACACACTCACACATGTAATAAATTTTGCTAATAATATTTTAATATGATAAAGAATCAATAGAAAAATATATTTAATTTAATTAAGGAATGAAATTATGAATGATTCTTCCTGGCATTAATTGGCATTAATTAAAACGTAACTGAGACAACATGCGAACGCTTGATTGTATTATTTTTACAATTATTTTTTATTTTTTAGAAAATTGTAAAATTATACAATAGTGAATTGGGATCAAATATTTTAATTTTG
>JAODFZ020020196.1:0-11436 GCA_027574845.2 Deinopsis erosa
CAGATTCGGATTCAGCGTGAAATGTACAATTATAATTGTACAAACTTGCACTTTGATTGCGCATATTTTGTTTATATTTATGAATAAAGCTCGGATTTTCATGCAAAACGTTAAAAAATTAAAATTTGATATATCTTGAAAACGTGACGTGGTGGAAATTTTTGGATGGCGGATTTGAAATCAGGAGAGTCGAATTAGTCTAGAAAACATAAAAACATTTGAGTAACATTCAACAATCCTAAATTTGTTGCACAGTGTTATTATAACATTAATTGTTTTAGTTTCTTGTTGAAGATAATGAAATTGTACAAAAAGAGGATTTGCCTATCGATTATTCAGCTGATTATTGGGATAAAAAGTACACAATCAGACGTGAACGTATACCGAAATTTCTCGAACCAGTTTCTGATATTATTTTACGCGCTGGCAAGTACTTGAATGTAATTCGACAATGTGGAAAGTCAGTGAGTAATAAAATGCAAAAAATTGAATATAAGATTGAGGAGAAGCATTACATCGAAGCGATTGAAAAAGCTTACAAATTTGCAAGCCAAACATTGCTTGATTTGGTTATGAAAGAACAGAATTTATTGGGTCGATTGCGTTCCGTTAAACATTACTTTCTACTTGATCAAGGCGATTTTATTGTCACCTTCCTTACATTATGCGAAAAAGAGTTGAGTAAAGAGGTGGTGGATGTGGTGCAAGCTAGATTGGATTCACTTCTGGATCTTGCATTGCGCTTATCAAGCTCAGTTAATGATCCTTATAAGGATGATCTCAGAACTGAATTGTTGCCATACGATTTACAATTTCAAATGTTTAAAATACTTATGATTCAAACCTATGAGGAACAAAGTATGTTTGTTTATATGCAAATTCTTGTGATATAAAATTAATTCTTTTTGATTTTAGATTATAAAGCGCCAAGCAAATCAACAAATCTAGCAGTAATCGAATCATTTTCATTCAGCTATGAAGTGCGTTGGCCATTATCACTAATTCTCAACCGAAAGTCGTTAGCGTGCTATCAAATGATTTTCAGACATTTATTCTATTGTAAATATGTGGAGCGAATGATTTGCCAGGTTTGGAGATCGAATAAAGTCGCTAAGAAGTTTCAATTGCATGCTGCTAAGCAATACAGAACTGCTTTTGCTCTAAGGCAGAGAATGCTGCATTGTGTACAAAATTTGGAATATCATATGATGGTGGAAGTGATTGAACCACATTGGTGTGTGTTCCTTCAAAATATTGCAAAAGTATTTTTTATACATTTCTAAATAACTCCAATTTATTCGCATAACATTTTAGGTTAGCAATGTTGATGAGGTCTTAACGTGCCATAGCGACTTTTTAGATTCGTGTTTAAAGGACTGCATGTTAACAATTCCATCACTTTTGGGTATCATAACAAAACTGCTAGCAATTTGTGTGAATTTCTGCAAATTTATGCAAGTAAGTTGAATAAAATTTTATCAAATTTTTATATTATAAATAGTTGCACAGCATTTTTACCATTCTACAAATATTAATTTTGCGTTTATTAGCTCACACAGCGATATTTTGTGGAAGCGGAGTTGGGATCGTTGCCTAACTCATTCTACGAATCGTTCACGCAGGTATTTTACAGGGCCCCTCCTCAAGTGCAATCTGGCTGATATTATCAGTTTCATTCATTTGATTTCTATTGCATGCATTTATTTATAGAATGCTTTGATATGTTTACTGTCGAAATAATAATAGATTTCCCGCCATATATATCATATACATATAGCTTGTGTTTTGTTCAACGCTATAGACTTTCTCTAATCAATTAATACAAAAAATATTAAATAAAATTGTGAATAGGGCGAGCCAGTTTGTGTTGATGGTCCAAATGAAGATTCAGACATCGGAATGAGTTTCGAGGGAAACATTACTCGACTTGATATGGAATTCACAGCGGCTCTTATGCATCTCTTAGATCAAATCAATGATATTAATCGGGAAAGCAGCGATCATGATAGACTTTTTAATTTACTCTACAGGTAATGAGCGAAACTATTTTTACATATTCACTCTAACCGTACTAACTAATGCATGTCTGTCCATTCCTTTAATATTTAACAACCCTTTGTAGAATGGCTTCATTATTTTCTATGGAATCATTAAAACAATTTGGAATATTTCTACAAGTATTATAGTTTAATGATTTTGTATAACTATTTATGTGTAACAATTTCGCTTGCATTTTGGTGAGATGTATGTTCAAAAAAAATTCAAATCAATGCGAATAATGTTTGCATTTGTTAATTCAATCGTTTCAATTCCAGATTAGATTTCAATTCCTACTATTTCGGAGTGTTTAAGAAAATGGGAATTGCGAAATTACTACAAGAGCCATCCGGATAATTTGATTTTAAAGTTTATGAAATAAATATTCTAAAAAACTAATTAACTTAAATTATTCGTATTATTATACAATTACATCATCATCCTCATCATCATTAGAACATTCCGCTATCATTTTGTTGAATCCTAATTTGAATTTATCCGCGCAAATACTTACTATATGCGATCCTGGCACCATTGTTAGCCCTAATATCCTTGGTTCTTGATCCTCTGGATGATTTCGTTCGCTTTCTGGTAAATATTCCGAGCAGGAGCCAAGAATTATATTTGCATCTCTATCGGTGCATAAGAATATTCCAATAAGAACCCTTTTGTCTGATAATTCGATTTTCATCGGGTCGTTTAACAAACTTCTCAGCATCACAGCGCCTGGACTCATCTGAAAATAAGCGGTGTTAAAAATATGCAAAACTAAATCTTTGATTTACATTAATTGGTTTTTCTTCCTTTTTTATAGGCTCTGGTGGAGGTTCCAGCTCTTGATCTTCATTAGTTTTCCCATCATCTTCAGGTTGTTTTTCGTGGTCTATAGTTTTGCGATCTTTATTTGTTTTCCCATCATCTTTAGGTGTCAATTCGTAGTGAACTGTTTTGCTGCTGCAAGCTTGTGACTCTGCCAGTTCTTTGTAGATGTTTTCTCTGTACATAATTAATTAATTAATTGTTTGTTAAATTATATCAAAATACGAAAAATGAGATCGTAAATAAGAACTACAAGTGACGTTTTACCATGAATTCAATTGAACTACTGTCGGCATTTCGATTTGACACTTTTTCGCACATTTTCGTCCGCTTATTCCTAAAGTATCAAATGAAAAGTTAAGTTCCCGTAACAAATAATAAATTCAATGGTAAGTAATATTTAATTAGTACTATTATATGAATAAGTTGCTATTTTAGCATAAATCACTTTTACTTACATGTAATTTCAGTGAGGTTATGTAATTGAAATGTGTTTATTTATTAATTATAGAGTAATATTTGGAAATTTTCACGTTCTTATTCAATGTATCGCTTAAATTTAATTCGATTAACATATAATGAAGCACACTATGTTGTAAGTATTCTTTTAAATAAAATATTAAAGAATTGTGCTCGACAAGGAAATTCTTTTTTAGTGCCGACATTATTCGAAAGAAGCCAAACGAACAACATTCATTTCTAGATTATTTGATAATATTAAAGAGGAAATGGCAAAGAATAAAGAAATGAAAGAATCATTAAAAAAATTTAGAGATGAAGCTGAAAAATTGGAGCAAAGTGATGCATTAAAAGCAGCGCGACATAAATTTGAAACTGTGGAGAAAGAAGCTAGCAAAGGTGGTGAAGTATTTAAAGAACGCTTAAGTACAATTAAGGAGAAGGTTCAAGGTGTAATTGAGGAAGCGGGCAAGACAGACATTGCGAAAAAGGCTTCCAAAATTACAGAAGATATTAGTAAAACTGTTTCTCATAATATAACAGAAAAAGCTCAGGAATTTGGAAAAACATCTGCTTTTCAAACAATTAGCGAAGCTAGTAAAGTTGTACAACGTGAAATAGACACAGAAAGTATTCAAGGTAAGAAATTATATTTAAAATACTATTAGAATTTGCAATTAGATTTTAATTTATAGGTAGAGTTTATCAAAGTCCTGCTAAATTGCGAAAACGCACCGAAACTGATGATTTAGGTAATATAAATAAATATTATGAACCAAATACGGAAGCGATGGGCGTGGAATTACATAAAGATTCAAAGTTCTATGAGTCATGGCAAAATTTCAAAAATAATAATCCGTATGTTCATAAAGTTGTCGATTGGAAGCTAAAATATGATGAAAGTGACAATCCAGTTGTACGTGCATCACGCCTATTAACCGATAAAGTATCGGACATTGTTGGTGGCTTATTCCAAAAAACCGAATTATCCGAAACGTTAACCGAAATTTGTAAATTAGATAACTCATTTGAGCAGAAACGCTTTTTAAAACAATGCGAAGTTGATATTATACCAAATATATTAGAAGCGATGACCAGAGGCGATTTAGAAATCTTAAAAGATTGGTGCCATGAAGGTCCCTACAACTTATTTGCATTGCCTATACAAGAAGCCTACAAAAAGGGATATAAAATTGAATCTAAAATTCTAGATATTGATAATGTTGACTTAGTTATGGGAAAAGTTATGGATCAAGGCCCTGTATTAATAATTACATTCACATCGCAACAGATAATGTGCGTCAAGGATGCGAATGGTAATGTGATTGAAGGTGATGCAGAAAAAGTAATGCGCGTTACATATGTATGGGTTTTATGTAGGGATCCTACGGAACTTAATCCTAGAGCTGCTTGGAGATTACTTGACCTTTCAGCTAGTAGTAATGTACAACTCGTTTAATCGATTTAAGCGATAAAATGAAGTGACTAAGAATATGTACAAAGGCAATTAAACTAATTCCTCCTGAGGAATGACAGGCTGTATATAATTTTATAAAAATTCCATGCTAATCATAGTTTTTATTAAATGGCTCGCATGGTAATTAAATAAAAAATTGTGCAACATTATAAAATTTTATTATGATTTATAATGTCGCGCAAATTCATCACAGAAAAATTCTGTAAATTTATTTATATACATGATTTTCTTAATAAAAATACGTTATTTGTTTTAAATTTTTATTATTTATGTACTTTAAGGGTTTTTACGTGATGGTAATTGAAAGTAAACAAAATGGTTGATTTGCATTAAAACAGTTACAGATTTATCATTTAATTAATTATGGATTAATAAATCATTCAAAAATAAATATTTCTTATATAAATTATCTTAAAAATATTGGAAGTGGTAATAAATACATAACTTTTCCATTCACTCTCATACAATATCGTTCAAATATATTCACTTTATTATACAAATATTAGATTGGAGTTTGATAAAATAATTCTAAATTTAACATAACAGTCATTTGTTAACATCATCATAAGAATAGTTATTTTATATTAATATATGTAATAATAAAAAAATGAACACTGTAATGATAAAAATGATCTTACATGCAACAAATATGATTTACATAAGGAAAAGCTCAAACTTGAAACGATAAAGTGATCCTTCTTCATTGCCATTTATATTGAATAAATGATATGCTTTTATTCCTGCATTTATAACATTTACATAAACATCAATTCTGGTACAGCGATGACACAAGTATATTAACGAGAAAATGAAGTGAATGGCAACAATGATGGATCACTACCACAAGGCCTATCAACAACATCCCCTTTTCATTTCAAAAACATTTTTCTTCAATAATAGTCAGCCAGCAGAGAACAAACAATGTGTTTTCATATTTTTTTCTTGTAAAACAGACAACATTTACATTTTGTAGATTTTTCTCTTTTTTTTTTTGTTTTTTAATAAGACACTTATTTTATAAGTTGATAAACATAAACTATATAAACGTCTTTTATGAATAATGAAATTAATTATGAGAAAACAGAGAAATGAGCACAGTTACATAAATGTGCATCATATATTGCACTTGACACATTAAATTGGCAGCAGAATTAATAAAAATAAATTATTTTTATAAACATTGCGCTATGTAAAAATAGAAAAGGATATCATCATCATATGGTGTATTTTTCATATATATATTTTCTTATATATATATTTATTCTTTCTTCTTATTGATTAATTTCTCTTTTTCTTTTCATCATTTAGTATCAAAATATGTTTATAACATTTGTATAGCTATCTAAGAAGTAATTAAAATATATTTATATTTAGTCTTGCAAAACGTTCAATATTTGCGAATATGTTTTTTTTTTAATACATTTGTATTATGTATGTATATTGTATAACATCGAACATACAAACAGCAATATTTTGTGTGACTGTGTGTTTTCTTCTGTATTATTGTTTATTTCAAATATTTATACAGACAGGGTCCACGATAACCTGCCGAATATTCACAACACAGGTACAAATGAAACAACGATCTTCGTCGAGATCAAATATAATATGTACATATATATAGAATAAATAAGACTCGCAACAATGAAAAAACGGAGAGGCACACTTATTGCAAACTAGCATATTGGTTTATCCTCAATTCAAATATACAATTTTTTTGTATTTGTTTATCTTTCATTATTCATATTTGTATAAAGACGAGCTGATTTAATAAAAATGAATACATTTTTTTTTTGTTATAAATCAACTTATTCTCTATACGTGTTAATATAAACATAACTTATACACGTTAGAGACAATTTGAGTTTGAAGATTGTCCTGCAATCACATCTAATTTGCATTTTAATTAATTAAGTACTCGCATATATATATCAAAACATTGATCACTTGTTCCCGGTTAAATGTTTTTTTAAATTTTTTTAATTTTTTATCATTTGAGTTAATCTAAACACACATTTATGCGCTGTAATCGAACGACTCCCATTCGGAAAATCGGGAATCTTGTTTCTGCAGTCTTTGCGTGCACTCTTTCAAATATGAATCCTGAATGCGATACATTCCAGAATTGGCTTGAAACATAAGTGTTTCAAGGATACGTTCATTTTTAATTGCCTTCGATGGCAAAACCACCTATAAATGTTAAATTTATTCCAATTTATTCATTTAAGAAAATGCATATTATTCAAATGCGTATAGTAATACCTTGATAAGCTCCTGCGGAGTTATTCTGTACAATTTTAAGTCTCTTGCTAATCGCTCCATTATACATTTAAATTCTAATTTGGCATCGAGTTTACTAGAAGTCTTTGTACGAATTTTATGTCTTGCCCAACTTAACATCGCCTCAAATTTCTTTACTTCAACGACCGCTAAATTTCTGCGTTTATCAGAGGAGAAAAAAATATTTTTCAGTCAATTATTCAAGAAATTTTCTTTGCTTTGATAGAAATGCCTGATGTTTCAATTTACCTGCACATAATCATTTGCACCATTGATTCGCTTAATGTTAAAAATTCAGATGTTTGAAATAATGCATAAGCTCTCGGTTCAACAAATGCCAAAATCATGTTTACTAATTCCGAAGCTGAAGTGTAACGCCAGTAATAATTTTCTAATGAACACAACATACAGCATACCTAGACAAAAACAAAAAGAGAATGATTATAAAATGATTAGTAAGTAATCGAATTTAAAATTCGTATTTTTTTGATTGGAAATTCATAAACGAATTTCAATGAGCGCTTTAAAAACCAATCAACACGAACTCTTTTAAGTGTTTCATCATAATATTATATAGAGCAAAAACTATCAAAAATTTTGTTCGATTAATGCAAAGTTAATTAAACAACCTACCACTTCAATTCGTAGAAATTGTTTGGCATGATGGAAACAGGCTTGCAATAGTTCGGGCAGATCGTAATGTTCGGCGGCACAAATGAGTCCAGGTATAGTGCCGCATGTTAGCGGACACGATCCAGTATGCAAATAATCCAATAAAATTCTAAATGTGTCAGGATCAAATTCAATAATTGAGAATTCTGTTTGCGCCAGTTTCGCTCGATCAACTTTTTGAGCGTCGGCACAAACACTCAATCGCGAAACCGGCAATTGCGCCGGTTTCTCCTTTCCGTCTTTATCTTTGCCATCTTTATCTAGAAAATTCAATTTAACAAAATACAATTAACTTTCCCATTGAAATAATATAGATATAGTTTGCTAAATTGGCAAACCTTTTAAATGATTGTGTTTCATAGAAGATTCTTTTATGCGAGTTTGATCAATAGCGTTGGAGGAGCTTGAGTAACGCAAAAAATAAAAATAAAAATTTGATATAAGTAAGTAAATAAATTTTTATGTGTATCAAAATGAAATTGCCGTATATAAATATGTATCATGCAACAACGCATGAATATTTAAAATTCTCATTTTAGTTTCATGCAAATACAATGACGCAAGAAATTGTTTGTCCTTTAACAAATGTTATTAAAATTTTGTAAGTGACTTGTGTATGTGTATTGTGTGACAAGCGTATAATGAATAAACTCACTTGAACAGTCTTGACTGCTAGCCCATCTCTTCTTATCTTCAGCTGAAAGCGAGGGTGTATTTCCATGTTTTCGTATAGATCTTCCCCAATTTGCGATCGTTCCAAGACGATGAAACGCTCTTTTCACCATCATCGGCGAACTCGGCACGCTTTTTGGACGTGGCGATTCGACGTCCGGAACTTGTAAAAAGTTACTGCTCTTTGGACGCAATTGTTGAGGACTTAAAAGTGTCGGTGCTGGTTTAGATAATAGTTCGGCGACAGGCACTTGGGGCGAACCAAATCCAGTTTGGATACCGTAAAGCATCTCTTGAAAAACACGACTGCGAACGCCCAAAATTGCACGAACGGCTATAAATTTTGTCTGAAATTTTACACATTAAACTTTATGAAAGGTAAATTTGTTTTAAAAGGAAAATTTACTTTTTGTTTGGATTGGCCAACCATAAACACTACATCAAAAAGCTGAGCGTTTATCAGGATATTATCCTCGTTGTTCAAGAACGCTTTTGTGAAATCTTTTGCAAGTTGATCATAATCTTCGAACTGGTCGCGTACACTATCTAATAAAGGTGAGGAAGGTCGCATATGACCAATAGGACGCCACGACCCTACAAGAAGAACACAATCATAAGATAATTGAATTCGAAGTTTCTCTATTGCAACGGACCTCTTCGATATGGTTTCGGAATTTGACCTGTTTCAGCATGATTTTGTAAATTCGCTACAATATCTTCCAACATCTGCGATCTTGTCCTTTCTTGCATGCGAGCAAACTTGGGCGCCGAGTAACTTGCGCGTTCCCCGTTCACAATCTTCGTAAGAAGCCATTCTCTAAACATTGGACCTTTATCGAAAACACTCTGCTCCCACAAGTAAGGCTTATAAGCTCCAACTTCATCCCTCGTTACAACTGATACCTCGTAATGCGTCGGTTTCCTCTTTATTCTAGGCGACGTTCGTACTACATAACGCGAACAAGAAGAAATAGATTGTGGAATATAAAAAGAAAAATCAATTTACCCAATATAAATGTATGTAGGAAATGGCTCTTTATACACGACGGTGAAAAAGATGTATTGTCAGCTTCTAGGAAAACAACGCACACGATATCGTTTCCGATGTGTCGTTTCCGTTGCAGCTTTTGCGAATCATGTTTTTCATATGGAAGCAAAGTGCTCACATGAAACATTATTTCAATGCTTCTCCAATTTGTATAAATCGAATAAAGTCCTACGAAAAAGGATACACACATATATGAAGCAAGCTAAACATTGTGCACATACACTCAACACTCAACAAAAGTATCGCACCTGTTAAATCATGTACGGTATCTAAACCTCCTTTATATTTATCAAATCCCCTCAATCGTACTTTCTCACCCATGATTTGTAAGAACTCCTCAAAAAGCGGTGAATTTTCATTATTGTCTAATATTTCTTCTTCTGTGTATTGACCTTCAGTCACATAAATCACACCAACTTTTAGTTCCGATTTGATAAAAACCTAAGTATCAACAGAAAGTATAAGTACATTCACATTATTCTTTGCGTTTTCTTGTTGCTTGATTACAAAAAAAAGTTGTAATTACAATCAATTTGTAACACACGTCCTCTTAATCATTCATTTTATTATAAACGAATGTGCATTTATCATGCTACAAATAGGTGCATTTTATCGCTCGAATGCACGCATCAAACAATTTCAAGTGTTTACATATTTTATAATGCATAAATCGATTACGTTTTATTAAAAAATTTAATCAATTTTTCACAATCTATTAATTATAAATTTATTTGATCAAATTTTGAAAAAATTGCTACTATTATAAAACAAATATTTATAAGCAATTCATTTTGCTCTAATCATTGTTTGCAGCATTGATTTGCCAAGAGAAATAGAAATTGATTGCAACTTCATTGAAACTATTAATAAATAATTCGTGTAATTTTATTCCTAATGGAAAATCTTTGTGTAAACTAAAGTGAAAAATGATTTCAATAGCATGCAATAACCATTAATTTTCATCAATTTAATAATTACCTATTTTTAGATGAATACGTTTGATTTTTATTGCTAGACTTAATGTCATTTCTCACTCAGATGATAATATAAATTGAATTAAATAAACCTATACACGCATATGTCTATTGATTGTTGCACCAGAAAACTTTTTCCAAACGAATAAACTTTCTAAACCTATTATATTATTTCTGAGTCTATTGTTACAATTTTATGCCATCAGAAAACTTTTAAGCATACACCAAACCAACCGGTGTATAAAAGGTTTCTTATTTCCAAAGTGAAATAACTTTTGACAGATAACACCAAACGCTTTTTTTTTTTTTGAGTAAATCATTACATAAAATATTTTATTTTCAGTCCTCTTCATATTGCAACATTTCAATTAATCTTTTTATTATGCATAACATAAAATAAAAACTAAAATTATTCCTTTGTGATGCAATTTTCATCATTATGCTCCTTTTTGTAATAGTATATGTAAAAGAAATACAATATACCTTTGAATATTTGTTTTTTATGTTATAAACAGTGGCGGATTCTCCTATAGGCGGTTGAGGCGGCCGCCTAGGGCCTCGAGGCCTAGGGGGCCCCTCAAAACTAATTAAATACATTGTCTATTGCCCGTTTCGAATGTATAAAACATTTTTTGACAGTCTTCAATCTACTTTCCTCAATATCGAAACAATTTTGAAAATTTTTCTTACCATGCCCCATTTGTAATGCTAGTGCAGAACGCTCTTTTTCAGTGCTGTCAAGAATAAAAAATTATTTAAGAAATAGACCAAATCAAAACAATTTAAAATATTTGTCAATAATGTTCATAGAAAAGATATAACACAAACATAAAATTTTGAAGTTATAATAGATAAATTTGCAGCTGCAAAGAGTCGTAGAATACCATTGTAGATCAATATTTTTGTAATTTAACAATTTGTTTATAAACATGTAGGGGAAGGACGGGTAAAACGGATAGGGCGGGCAAAAAGAATAATTGTTCTAGATCGATACTTAA
>JAODFZ020020229.1:0-19029 GCA_027574845.2 Deinopsis erosa
AGCTTTCAAGATTTTTAAATTAATTTATGTATCTTCGAAAATTATTTTCGTAAAATATTCCAAGCCAATATCGATTTATGTAAAAATAAAAATAATAAAGAGCTAATGGCCTCAGTTGCTGAAGCTCTATAAAATACATATAAAAAAAAATAAAAACATGTTTTTTCTTTCATCTTTCTTTCATTTAAAAAAAATTATTTTTAATAATTCCTTCAAATTTTCATCTGAAATATATCTATTAAGTAATAATGCAATCTCTATAATTATACCGGGTGTTCTAAGATTCAGGCTCACCCCCTTTTTATTTTTTATTTATGAAAATAAACCAATTCCGAATATGTAAAAATATAGAGTGAAAAAAAATAACAAACGAAATTGTATTGAACTCACAATCAGAATGAAACGCTGATTCCGAATATATAAAAATATATAGGGTGTTCCAATTGAAAGTCGAAAGTTGGCATCATTTCCGGAGAAACCGGAAGTGATACATGGCCATACATATTGCCAACCAATCCGAAATCTGTCACAATGCTTAAGTTCTGACTTTAATTTCGTAATTTTTATAAATAAAAAATAAAAAGGGGGTGAGCCTGAATCTGTAAAAACCCGGTATACATAATTATGAAATTTACTGATTGTGAGTATTGCAAATACAAATCTATTTGTTCGATAATACTTTAATGCTGCCTTTATAAAATTTGTTTAAGTACGTAAGTTAAAATCTAAATTACTGACTCAATATTTTCAATCCACAGTTTTGTTTTCACTTGTTCAAATGAGAATATAAAAAGAATTAAAACTTTTCCAATAATTTTATTTTATATAGATATGCATTAATTGGAAATAAGATAAATGGAATAAAAGAGGTATTAGGTAGAAATACAGTATCCCATTTTGCATAATCGTAAATAATCAAAGATACTGTAGTAAATAAAGTAAATAATCATTAAAAGAAAAGTATTAATAAAATAAAAACATGTGATATTGAGGTTTTGTATTGAATATCCCTATCCTAAAACGATGATACGAACAATTTCTACTTACAAAGACATTAACATCTAAATAATTATTTCTAGTTGATTTATTTATATATGTATAATCATTTACTCTATATTGGTACATTAAAAACGCAGACCATTCACAATGCTGCTAAATGTAATGTACACATTGCTGGACAAGCGTATTACTGGCTAACCTTGTAAAAAAAATTCGACAAAAAATCTATTAAACATATTGAACAAAAATAATTGCCAGAGCTGTCCATTCAATTTGAAGCATCTATTATAAAATAGATGTTGTTTATAATAAGCAGCTTGTATTTGACAAAAGGAATTTATGATAAAATATTGTGTTGCTTTTGTAATAAATGTACTTGAACTTTTTCCTTATGACTTTAAAGCAAACCTAATCATTTAGCAAACAAAATATTTTCTCATAAATGAAAAACATTGCACTTATCCAAAACTAAAGATATGTCTAACCTACAACAGTCAATAAATGAACTCGACAATTATTGCGTTTTATACATTTGTTGCATCAGTTATCAGTGATATGATATATGGCACGCTTTCAAAAACAAATAATAAAAAATAACGCATTTTTTAAGTCTTTCTAACTTTTGCAACGCAATAATTGCCATTCCTCTCTATCTCTCTCTCTCAATATATAATTTTTGTTTTTAAAATTCAATATTACTTGCATTTCTTCTTAAAGAAAGTTAATATCTATAAAATAAGCAAATTCAAATAATATTGAAAATAAATGCATAATCCTGAGGGGAGCCAAAAAAATATTAAAAATAAAACAAAAAAAATTAATGTTACAATTAAATAGTATAAAATATCACATGTTTACTTCAACAGTAAATGAAATAAGTTTGAACACTAGTTGCTCTCATTTGCAAATTAAAATACAAAATATATCAACTATAGTTGATAAATATCTACAATTTGTTGAATGATTTATAAACGAAAGAATTATTTTACATATTTATGGTCTATATATATATATTTATATAAAACTATATTTACAAACTGAATATTATAAACAAATTGTTTCATTTTTTAAAAAGAAGCATTGTAAATAATTTTTGTAAATATAATTTTATGAATGACTTAATGATGAGCAATTTCACATTGATACAAATAAGGGCATAATTTTGAGTAAACTGTAAGCAATAGAGTATCACCTCCGGCCAAGCTTTCTTTAAAAGTAAAATATAATTTGAACATAAAATTTTGAAAATATGGCTTGCCACGTATAACAGATAAAATATAATAAAAGAATCTCAAATAAATTTTACATTATAATTATAAATTTGTATATAACATTTTTTTATGTACATGGTATATAATTACAATTATTTTCAATATACAAACTTATTGTGGAGAAAAGATAAGTGAATCCATTATAATGTTTGGTTTTCTATGACTGGTTATTGCTATTACCTTTTTTTAAATACAAAAATAAGTTAAAAAAACGTCGGGATGTATAAAATATAGAAAAAAAAAAGATTCTTTATGCGAATATTTAAATTGTCGGAATAAGGTAAAACAAATTATTCTTATGATTTTTCCAAATTAAAAGAAGTAAAATAATGTGTTTATGTGGCACAAGGAACTTTAAAACTATTAAAAATATATATTTGAATGATGACAACTTTAAATCCTGTAATAAAATGAAAGCCTAAATGAAATTCATTTTCATTGTCTTGAATAAAACAAAATTATGTAAGTACGGAGTTAATGGAAATTGTCTTCATCCAAATAAGTTTTACATAAATAACTATTTTAAGTGATTTTGGCAAATGACATTTTTGTTAAATAGTATTTTATTTATTTAAAAAAATAAGCGCGGCATAAAAGTTTATATATTATTTCATTTTTTTTTTGTAATTGAGATCACCGCACTTCATTGTCCAACAACATCTTTTATCAACCTTTTGATTGCACAAGCACAGCGTAAAATTTTATAAAAACAACATATAAAAAAATATACATAGTATATTACATTTACATTAATATTAATTTAATCATAAATGAAATTTGCATTTAGTTAACAATATCATAATGTTCTGAGATAACATAATAATATTTAATCAATAATATTTAATTACCATTAGCTGTTAGTCAGTCTTTCCAAATCACAATTATATTTTACAAGACTGTAAATTCTTAGACGATACGTATTTATTTATAGAAATTATTTCAATTTATACAGAAACTACTAAGTACTTGATTAAGTGTTTAAATTTAGTTAAATTAATAAATAAAACGAAATAAATGTTATCTCTTATAAATAAAGGTAAACAATGTTTATTATGCGTTTAATGTATGTAATGAAATATTATTGAATAAAACGCAAATTTCATATGATTAGAAATTAATTTAATGCAAGTTCTGAAAATGGTTTCAAATGAAACGCATGTGCTATAGTTTTTAAAGGTACTGGGCTTAAATTCTTTATGAATAGTCCTGAGTATTAGGGGCTACGTGACACTAATAATAGATCTAGCCGGGTCTTTATTGCCCGAATCTGGAGGTTCGTTTTTAACACACTGTCCTGTCAGTTGATTCACACTAAGAGGATTATTAATGTCATGAGGATTTGTACCCACTGGATTTCTGGGAGGATGCAAATGTTGCGACGGCGGCAATTTTACATCAAACGATTCATGAGGTGTTAACGGACTCTGCAGCATGTATGGGCTTGCAACTGACACTGAGGGACTGGCTACGCTTGTTGAAGGACTTGGAAGCACTACACCACCAGGACTCGTAAGACTACTTAAGGCTGATAAACCACCAGGACTTGACATGGATTGGTTAAGGCTTTCCGCATCATCCTCTGGTGGTGTGTGTGCGTCACCCATACTGCCACAACTTCCAAGATTATCATCAGACTGGTTTCCATCATTAGAATCTCCAGCTTCCATATATCTTATACATTTCTTCTTGCGTCTAAAATATACAAAAAATTATTATTTTTATGAATAGACTAGTAACACATGCAGAAACAATAATATTTCATAAATATAAATTAAACAGTTGTTATACTATAAAGTAGGTAACAAATCAAATAATTTAAATGAAAAATATTCATGGTAAGCATGCTTTATAAATCATGCTTTAAATAAAAAAATTATTAATGTGTTTCGAGTGTAAAAATTATTCACAATCATGCAACGGCATTAATAAATTGATCATAAATTATGTAAATTAAAAAAGAAAAACATTTTTATATAATAAAAATCTGTAACAACAAATGAATAGCAACAAAATAATAACACACAAAACGAAATTGCATTCTGAAATAAAAATCAAAAAGAAAAACACCAAACACTGCTGTTGCACACTAACCACCGTTGAAGACTATAGGTTGACGTATGTTGGTTCCTGAGGCGACTGTGCAGAGGCAGGACCTCCTGCAGTATGCAGGAGACTAGCGTGCACTCCAGAACTTCCACCACTCAGCGAACTGTTCTCCGGGCTAAACACAATCGTTATATATATGTACAATGGGGCAAGAAACTTACATCGTATACACACACACACTTATACAATTAAGAAATGTATAATATGAATATTAAATTAAACAGAAATACAATTCAACACTTACATAACGCTTTTCATACCAAATTAAATAATGTAAGGTAAAGTAAAATTTTAGCGGCAAAATGCAAAATGAATATAATAATAAAACAAAAATCAGAAAATGTGTCGGTTATTAAATGCCCCTTTGTAACGAATTTAACAATTGTATCATCCTAATGCAACAGCAATGTATGTGCATGTCTTAACTAAACGGGTTCCTTCTCTTTGTGGGAAGACACATTTTCTGATTACTTCTAAATTATAATATGTATAAATAATAACAATTAAATAGTAAATAAATGCAGTGTCTTCCAAAAATAGAATAAATTAATAAATAAATGTAAAAAATAGGTCACAGTCTTTCCACATAGATAAGATACACCAAATTGTAGATATGAGGTTACAGAATTATGTAAACTAATATAAAACTTTATATTGAATTATTATATCTTTGAAACCCCATATGTACTTTTTTTAAATATAAGCTAAATTGAAATATATAATAAAGCAATAAATAGATTTTCTCGAATTAATCAGTTTAATAAAAAAAAATTTGGCATTAATTGCGTTGTTCTATAAACAAAAACTAAAAATTCATTCATAAATTTCAAATAACAACATGCAAATGTTTAATGAATGATAAAGAACATAAATAATTACCTGCATGGTTTACACCATTGACTTTGTTGATCCAAGCCATAGCGAGCCCTACATTTTTTCATGCTGTTGCCTGCCGAAATATTATTATATGAATATTTAAATTATTTATATATAATATTTATATTAATAAGCATGCAGGGAAACTACTACAAATAGAATAATTGAAAAAAATCAAAGTAGAAAAGTAAATTAAAATAAAAGTGTAATTAATTGAAATAATAATGAAAGCTACTGCAATGTGATGCACTAAAGGGAATATATACTTGGATACATGCGATATTTGGATATGAATGGAATGTTTGGAAAAGTAATGGAATAAATGTTGTTGTTTGATAAATAAATAATCTGCATGCAATTCTATGGAGGGGCTGGCTACCCGACAACAACGTGCATACGAGTGAATCTCTGCTCGCGCAGAATAGGTCCTGGCCGGCTGACCGATTATACCCAAACATGCAAGATAGAGTATCGCAATTATCTAGGGATGGCTACCTCCATCGGCAGGATCTTGTTTGCGTTTCCTCTTCTTGCCTCGAGTGGCGTTAGCACGTGATGACCAGTCGGGGTAGAGCTGCATGTGCAGCTGTCTCTCACGTCGTGCCAGCTCATAATACTTGGCCTGCTCCTCGCGGCCCAGTGCGTGCCACTAAACAAAGTTATAAGGTAAAGCAATCGCAGGCGCATCGGCAGGCACCAAGAAGCCGCTTCACGCCACGACCTGCCAGCCTAGCCGACCCATTCTGCGCGTATGCACGTCAGTAGGTATGCACCGGGTTCAAACTACACACACACAAGCAAATTTTGTTAGAACAAGCCAGTGTATATAGTTAGTCCCCGAGCAGCAGAATTATTTTAGAAATAGGTCTAGTACGAGTTAATTAGGGTGCGCGTTAATTTAATTAATATACCTCCCGACTCGACAGGCGTACGCTCTTTCTTTCGCTTCTTCTTCTTGGTGCCGTAACCGTAATTGTCTCGAGCGCTCCAGCCTGGGTACAGCTGCATGTGCAGTTGGCGCTCCTGCCTTGCTTTTTCGTAATACTTGGCCTGCTCCTCGCGACTCAAAGAGTGCCACTGCACAATAATACAGTTATATCCACGCCACAACACAAGTACATTGTATTTTATTAACACTTTTACCATTTATCATTCATTAAATATTTAAATAAAAGCTTTTCTCTCTCTATCCTATCCTAATAAATATGTAGATATTTACATTTTATAACTAACAATTTTTTTTCAATGAATAAATGGCATTTAAAGTGTAATAAAATTATTTTAATTATTTCATGATCCTTGTTATGTACATATAATATTCCAATAACAATTTCATACATGAAGTAAATAATAATTTTGTGTTATTTAGAAAAAATATCTAATGTATTAAAACATTACATATTCTTTTTGTACATTTATCATTTATACCTTAATCTTTTTAAAACAAGGCACCAAGTACTTGTTGATTATGTTGATTTGTTTTAATAAGATTATTATGTATAAAAGTAATAAAGAAACCTAAAAACTTTTTTATATACTTCTCAACTGCATTTTTACAACAGGAGAATAAAACATTTTTGAGTAGAAAATTATCATCACTTAACATACCTTGCGACCAAGGATCTGGTTAATTGCTGCACTTTCTTTGAGGGTACATTCAGCTACAACTTTGGCACGCATTTCCTTCATGTAGAGCATAAACGCATTTAGGGGTTTCTTAATATGGGGCTTCTTTTTATCAGCCGCATTATTACTATCTTGATTGTTTTTAACGTCACCCACATTGTTCTTTTGGTCCACTTGATTTCTGAAATAACAACAGTAACAAAAAAATTGAAAATATTGAGGAAATCAATAAAAGTAATGCAGTAACATTTCAACGCATGCAACATGTTTAACAAGTTGTTGTAACGCAAGTTGCCTAAACATGATTTAAATGGGAAAAGGACGAAGCAAAGGGGTAGGTATTTTATGCTTAAAGGAAAATACCTTACAGCTGTTTTCTTTGTTGTTGGCAGTGTTTTGTAATCATTACGCATTTCATTTTTTATAAGGGAGTCTAGACTAGAAGTGGATTTGTTGTCGCCAGACTTCTTATTTAGGAGATTATTCAGTATGGTATTATTAGTAATAGTAGTTGTGGAATTTGCATCGTAGGATGACTGATTTAAATTCAAATATGGTAGATTCATATTTAGAACTGAATTCATATACCATGCAGTCAGAAATTTATGTTCAGCCAAATGGTTAATCATCGAATAAATATTTTCCGGTGAAGAGAGATTTTTCTCATAAATATCATTAATTTTATAAACATCTTTGAAGATGTTCGTTTTCAAATCATGTTCTAAAATACTTTCCGCAAATGAATTCTTATTGTAAATATTTTTCTCTTCTTGAACATTTTTGAATAGATACTTGCGCAGTTCCTCGTTGTTTTGTTGTTGCATATGATTTAGATTCATCTTATCATTATTATTTTGTTTATCACATTTACTAAAGTCTAAAGCTTGTTTGTCTTCCGTATTATCATCATCATTCAATTTTTTCACAGACAAATCCTCCGGAATGTCCTCGCTTTTATCATCATCCAACAACAACTCGTTTAATTTATTATAATTCACAGTTTTTATGTTTTGATTTGCATCAATGATAGAAGAAGGAGCGACGATCGCAACCGGTTTTTTCTTTATCGTTAAATTTAAAGGTTCATCCATTCTCACTAGTTACTTTTTGAACGCATACACAACAAATAATTAATTATTAAACAGTACACAACAGAAAGCATCCATACCAATAACAAGAACAACAACAGGAACGAACGATTTTATTAGATTGTGTTGCCCGCGTGCAGGGAAGCATAAAGCTATCACCAGGATAGAGATTCAACAAGTTTTTTATTCGTCGTTTATCACAGAAAATCAATATGAATGGCTGTGCCCGTCCTTTGTTAAGATTAGATGGAAACAGACAGAAAACACGTGGTTTTCATCAACAGAAACGACCACACACGAACACTACCTTTATCAAACAATAAGTAAATAATCATCAATCAGACAATTATTATTTTATCTTTTAATTACAACTAAATATGATGTTTAGCGACACGGTCCCGACAGCACAGATTTCAGATGCACGTATTGAAATGTTGAAATAGCGCATTCGAATGTCTGTCTGTTTCAATTGCAGTGCGATAGAGATAGCGATGAAACGTTTGTTATATTCGCTTATTTGATGGATTGGCTACTCCTACATTACTACATAATAATAACATACACAAATCAATAATCCGACTCTTTACACCCTTTTAACTTTTCTTTTTAATTGCTTGTTACTTTTTTCTCTGAAATTCTCTCGAAAACTGCTAACGATATTCAGCGCACTCGCGTACCTTTTTAATATTTACCGCGGGATAACATTTCTGCAATTGTAACAACCATTTCGTTTCATTTTTTTGTTCATTTTTCGTCTTTATTCAAGTTTAAACTTGCGCACAATACAATATTCCGTTAATAATGCTGGAAACATCAAAAGATTTATGCATCTTTTAGTATTTATTATTAATTTATAAAATAGTTAAACGAGTAATAAAATAATAATAATTTTTTTCTCCTTTTAAATCAAACAATTATCCATAAATGTTGGGTAGTAGATAGTAAATTATAATTCTCGTAATTATTCCGTTTTCATAAAGCTACTATTAAATATTTACAGAGTAAGCTGGTTGAAATTATCAGAATAGTAATTTTAAATCCGTTCGAATAAAAAATGTATGTGATTATGTGGCTGGCAAGTTATCAAAAGGAATTATTGATTGCGTTCAGTATCAAATGAAAATTTTACAGAAAACATTATGCTAGGGGTTGCACGGCGTATGTTAGATACCCCTATGTAAAGCTTTTGTAGTATAGAGGGAGCTACATGTATAGCTACCCTTAACATACTATTCACCCCCATATGTGTATAAAGATTAGAACTTTTTAAATATTCATAAAATGTCCATCTTCCATTTTTGCAATAATTATACCTACATTGTAAAAAATATTTCGCATTTTTTGTGCAATTAAAAAACTGACCCAATTAAACTTTGGGATAAAAAAGACCATTATTTCATCCACATAGCACAAGAGAAAATTCTCATTATTTTCAGTTTGGTGTGACAGGTCCGGAATTAAAACAAGCGAATACCCTCGGGATATGTTCAGTTACCGTTGATACATTAAAACGCGGGTTGTAGAACAAATACATCCAGCAAATGAAAACCAAACAAGAATTACAACCCTTCGAGTACTTGGGAACGAGAGATGTCGTTGCTGGGCAACGAACTGACCAATGGCTGCATTTCCGATAACCAATCTTGGATCTCATTTCTCGCATGGCTGCTTTATACATTGGATTATTGCCTACTGGTCACTCTTGATTGTAATTTTAACTGATAATGCATATTTCATCATTCACAAATGAGTCTCCTTTTGATATGTGTTGGCGTACAATTTTGGTATTTAATGGATTTTTAAATTAATAGGATATGGACGAAAAATTGGAATAAGATAAAAATGTAAGCGTCAAGCTTACCTTGCATATCTGTGGTTGAGATCTGGCAATTCTTGTTTAGGCCCAGGCGTCACTATCGCAGGATGTGATGGTAGATGAGGACCATGCGGCGAAAGTCCTGGGTGAGGTGGCATCAGACCAGTAGGTGAGAACCTACTGTAGAAATCCGTCGGTAAACTGGACGTTGATATCGGCAAGGTACTTGGATACGGGCTCCTAAATCCAGCGCCCGGTGATAATGGGTACATTGTTGGTGTATGCCTAAAATAAGAAAAAAAAATATTATCAATGAATCGTTCTCTAGCCCTAGCGAATAGGTCAGTATGTGATTGAATGATTCAATTTGTTACGAAGTATAGATTCCATTAGGGCTGCAAATGGATTGGTCCGTGCGTAACCACTTGAAATATTCGCTTCAGATAACACACGTCCACTCAGGCAGCATTTTAATATTCAAATGGAATTTAACATGTAAATAAAATTAATGTCAATTAATGAACTTACCACGAAGCTGCCACCTGTGACATCTCCGGACTAAGCATTGGATAGGGGTATTGGCCAGTACTGAAGGGGTACATTGGCGGCCGTGTAAGACCTAAAAAATATCAATATTTAATCATAAATTCACATAGATAATAGAAAAGAATAATTAAATATTAATTGTTATTGAAGAAACTACATACTTATAGTAGCCCTCTTTCTTTTTCTACCATCATGCACGAAAACATCGAAGTGAAAGAAAGGATTATTGCATATATAGCCTAATCTAGATTCTATTGGTTCTAACATGACGTATTTGTTGAATTATACACGTAAGTTAATGAAATTTACATCATAAGAAAGCTTTAAACTAAAAACAATCAAATAAATAGAAATTTATTTATTGTTTAGATAAAGATAGTCTTATTCTGTGTTATTCCACAACTTTTTTATGGACATTCTATAAACGCACAAGAACACAATGTTGAACAAACTTAAAATATTAAAATCGGCACTAATTGAATAGAACGTGTGGTATTAATGAAACTTTATATTTGAAATGATTGAAAACGTTGCAGCCTAGTTTCAAAGGATTCAATCAATTCCATAAATACACTAAACGAGTCAACCAAATAATGTGCACTCAAAAAACCTTGCCATTTTCCCGTTGGTTGATATAAAAAAACAAGAAAAATAGCATTCGTCGTCGTACATATAAATTATAAATCGTCTGTATTCGTATGTATGTTTTGATTCAACTTCAATTCAATAGACATAAATTTTAATATGAATGAATGGAAAATGGAGTTGACGAAGTGCAATATTATATAGAAACCTGCAATTTTTTTTAATTCAAAGAACTTTTTTATTATTCAAATAAATGTGCCAACATTATGACATGCTTACAGTTTAAAAGTATGCTATTATATAACAAGGTAGGCGTGTTCATTTAAGGGTTTGCAGGTTGCAATTTCTCGTGGAAAAAAATTTCCCATAGAAAAAAATTCTATATCGGGAGCTTACAGGCGCATTGAGTTTTAATTAGACGTATAGTCTTGGAATATTAATAAAGTTCTAACATGCAATTTTTTTATTTTCATTTGAGTCCAGCAGTTTGTCAAGAGCAGTATTTGGTTAGTCATTAAAACCACATAAGTGCATTGAGCACGTGCTCCGAATAATGATATCTCTTAGGGCAGAAAGTGTAGGCCACGGGGTGCTATTCATATCCATATATGCGGATAACGTGAACCCTTTGGGGTTTACAATTGCATCAATTTTTTTCCGTGAACAATTACGCAGCTTTTTTCAAAAAAATAAAATTAAAATATTCGTTTTAGAGAGAAAAATGTATGTTACTGTTGGAGAGATTTTAAAAGTATAAAAAGGATACGCATATACATATAACATTTATATATTTCATGTATCGATTCAAATAAGGACAAAGACTCAACCCTCTCTCAGATGACAATTACACGCGGCTTAAATCCTACGTTTTATTGTAATGACAGAGGGGAACATCGGACTTTTATTACATTTGTCATTTGATAGTCTTCTACAGGAGGTTCTCAACTCAATTGTAAATTGATTGTTCTCCCTTTTCCTACACATTTCCATTTTACTCAAATTTACTTTTCTCAAATGCATTCATTCATACACTTTATTTTTGAAATGGAATTTAAATTTAAAAAAAATGAAATAAAAGAGTTAGAATATCATTAAAAGTTTTTAGCATTTAGTTACACACGTGCGTAGTCGCGTGTTGCAATTGAAAAAACACATTGTGGCTGCTGTAATTAGTGATTTTCGTGTCATTATGGTGCAAATGATTGGTTGCTGTTGTGGAAAAGAGGTTTTGTAACGTACAGTTTTGAGAATGCACGTGTCAAAGGAGCGGTTTTGACAATAGCATTAGCTAAAAATATACATTAATTGGAATTGGTTTGTTGGTTGCAATATACAACATTGTTTGTAATTGAACATGCAATAGTGATGATGGTTGTATTTTCATTAGTAATGGGTGAGCTGCTTAAAGATTGCCTGTCTACACCTTTTAGCACGCAATTGCATGCAATACACAAAGACATCTTGATCATGATCATTAACAATCATTCGATGTGCAGGAAAATTTTATTGAAATAACACAGCAATCGTAAATGGGGAAGTGAATAAACGAAGACAATTAAAACGGTGAACAGTACACAGCGTAAAAGAAAAATCAACAACACGCTAAACAGCAGCAGCGATGAGAGAAAATTAGATTCGAGTTCAAAGGCGGCTCTTCTCGCGAATTATGAAAACACCTCGAGTCCTTTGAGGAGGCGCGCGATATGCAAACGACTAGGATAATTAGTATAATGGCAGCCACTTCAATACCTGACTTCCTGGCCTAATTTAGATACTTCTGTTTTTCTAGAGACCCATCACTTGTTGGCTGAAGCATGCATTATACATTCATTCATACAACAAGCACATCTACAATCTATCAATCGTAACGAGCTGCTGCTGCTGCTGCTGGTTTGTTATTTATAAATATTTCAGTCTTCTGCTCTTGGTTAATCGAATATGCGTTACTAAGTGCACACATAAATACAGTAGGTTGCTCTACATGGTTTCAGCATTAGTAAGACCTTGCTATATAAGGATACATATTACATGAGAATATGTACACTTAATTATATTACGAAGCAATGCCAAGTTTCACAAATCATTTTAAGTACAAAGTAGATTGCTGCTCACTTTATTAAAAAATTCTCCATCAATGATTCTGTAAATGATCCTTCAATAATAATAATCGAAGTTCCATTTACAAATTGATATATTAAATATTTCTGGTGACCCTAACATTCAATATCCGTTCATCAGATCAACAAGTCCTATTGATGCGCATTGTCCCGTGTGTATGCTATTGTCAACCCCCCTGTATACTTTTGCATTTGTATACAACCCCAAAAAGCAACGATGCCAATCTCAGTCATATAAATTTCAGACAATATTAAAAGCTCGTATCAAGGAAAAAGGTATACGAAATGATATTTTTGTTAAATTAAAAGTTGATCTTTATCTAACTGTTCAACATTAGGTATATTTTCACATTTGTCGCATTTAATTGAAAATACAGGACCAAAAAAACCAATTTGAAAATACGAGTGTCGGTAGAAACATAGAGAATAATGAACAATTAAATTATTCACAATACACAGCTATCCAATTATCGTTTCCTGTAGAACATTCCGACCACACTTCAACAAAGACAAAGCGAATTTACTTACATTTTGTATGAGAAAGAAGACATTATATAAACATACGCATCCAATTACAAGCTAATTGATACGCTGTAATAAATATGACAGATCTCTCATACCTAGTACGTCATATTAGAACAAAAACCCAAAACCTTTTGATCATTGCTAAAATATACAAGTTATTGTTAGATAAAATCAAAATCAATGACTTTGCTACATTTCATTATTCTTAGTATATAATAAATATAAATCCAAAAATATCGCATGCTATTAGTCTAAATTCTGGTCTAAATTTAAGTAAAGATCTTAAAAACATCATAAAATCTCATAAACATTTTATGACTTTTTTAGGTTACTGTCCACCACCATATTTTTATTAGAATAATAAAAGTTATTTTGCCACCACCTCCGTTTTAAATTAAAATTTTTATGGAGGTTGTACCTGTGGTGGCCAGCAGTCGTCTCCATTCCGCAGGACTGATTGTGGTGTTGCGTCCGTACTCACCCATGGAACCGGCTTTTCCGTCCAATTGGTATGGCGGGATGCCCATATGAGCAGGGGGTGGTTGGGACAGCGGGTCTCCATTGTGGCAGAAAAAAGGCAATCCGGCTCCTGGATGTCCTGCCGATCCAAGTCCAATTTTTCCGGCCTATAACAAATAAACAAATGTTATGTTAATAAAAATGTAGGTGTGCATTTATTTATGCATTTCTATGTAGATACATATCAATGTAATAAATAATAAAATATATAGACGATATGGTAGGTGTGCTAAATATGTCAAGTTAGTGACTGTGTATGTGGAGGACAGTTTGCATGAATAAGCAAAAAGGGCAAGACAGGAAGTATGTACGGTAAAACAGAAACGGCTTGCAAATAAATACGATAGAATGTTTATTCATAAATGCAGCAGTTCCATATTTAACCTGAGTAAACAGGATAACCTCAAACCCTTTCGCTTTTTCAGAACTATTTTTACATTTTATTGCCTCTTGCAAGATTCAATTCATACACATATTTCAAATAAAGATGAAAGTGTAAATTCTCTCATATGAATATGATGATGCCTCTATAATTCTAGTGAAAAAGAAAACAAAAATCAACCATTTGAGATGAATTGCGTTTTGTAACAAATTCGAGTGAGTGGGAGCGAGCATTTAGTCGTGTTTATTTAGTAATGTTGTTTTTGAGTTTCTGGTTGCCTTAGTAATACTAAAGCGGGTCTTCTTGAATAAATACTGCTGGGAATTTATATGTGTGGACGCGTACAAGTCATCTCCATATTCTGGAGCAGCCGCAGGCGAGTGTAGCCATGGTTACATGATGAAGATAACTTAAGCGCAGACGCACATTCTCTAATAATAATACATCCAGAATCCCTTACACAGCTTATACTGATCACCGGATAATCTAGGAGAGGAAAAAATTAATATTTTTATGGAATATTTACGATAATTCCAATAAAAAAAATTAAATAACAAGTAGGGTGTTTCATCAGAATACCCTTTGACACGCTATATTTGACACATCAACACCGTGCATGATTAAAATTAAATGCATAAAAGTTGGGCGGTTCTTGGCTTCGTTAATGACAGACCAAAGACAACCGCTACATTTGTTAAGCGGCAAAGCATAAATTCAACTATAAATTCAACTTGTAGAAGCTCTAACTGAACTATATGTATCAACCGACCACATCATTATTTCAATGACGCATAAATTTTTACTAAAAAATATATTATGTGATAATATTCCAGTTTCTAAGACATCTAAAGTCTAACGATGATGAATTATTTCAGAAGCATTTCCTGTTTGTTTTATGAAACTAACAAAAAAAGTTTGTTTCGGGCTATTAGTTATTATTAAATGATATTATTAAAAGGCCAGTTGATGATATAAGATATTTGAGTAAATTACACGCTTCAATGTACAACAAAGGAGATAAAAAAAAAGTTATGATGAAAAAGCTAAATAGGCTTTTTGTTGAATGTTTCAAATATAAATAGTGGGTTTATTTAAAAGTAAATGCATTTGAAAAAATACAAAGCGTATTGGCGCTTGCATATGTAGCATGTAATGGAACAGAGACAGAATAAATAAACAAGACGATCAGGATCAGGATACACATTACTAGTCTCAATTATACAGAAAACAACATATTGAAGAGAACGCATTTCAATATCAAAGAGTGCCGCGCATGTGCCCGAACGGGAGGAGAAGAGATGGACCAATAGCTCCGGTCGATTCCGGGCTCCGGAACTACGGCTCCGGGTCCGCCCATGTGTAGATGAAGTTATCACGTCGCGCGTTTGATCTCTAACATGAAAACTCAATGCCCATTTTCGTCAAATGACCTAAGCAGCTTTTGTACTCTATATTTTGTAACGCAATTTCATATTAAAACACAAATGTATTCCATGTTTTTTTTGACTTCACTTAATCAAAGTTCAAATTGCATACGATAGGCATTTGCATTTCATTAAAGCACGTGTTGATTTTTATTTATTTTTGCTTTTACTATAGATGAATATTAACTTGAACATATGTGTTCTTTTTTAAAAAATTTATAAACAAATGTAAATATTGTAAGAGGTGATGATTGCGATGTTGTTAAAGAAAGCGAAGGTAGATTCGCAAATTTTTAGTGAACATAATACCTTTTAAGAGATAAACGTCGTCTTCATATAAAAAGCGGATTTCATATTTTGTGCTTAGAGAAAAGCTTAGCTAGGGGATGCAAAGCAGATAACGTTGTATATGAGCGAGGAAAGGCAAGAGAATGAGGGTGTGAGCGGTTGGAGAATAAAAAATAAAGAGATTCGAAATATCCGCTCGTTTCTGGAGCTTTTAGCGGTATGTACAGCGGGAATTGTTGAAACATTAACAGGAGAGAAGGTTGCTATAGCAACGATAGAAGCAGCCGCATGCATGGTAATGAATCTGAATCGATCGGTGTTTTAAGTGTATGTGTCACAACTATGAGAGAATAAATCTCTTATGTTTCCTTTTCATCAATTTTAGATAAATGCAATTAATATTTATTGACAATACATGTACGTACATATAATAAAAAAGAATACGAAATGAAAATTTCCGATCAGTTGTTTTAACGCGAGTTGATTTTTAGCGAAACATATATATGTGAAAATAAATCTCATCTAATATCCATATTACATAGTAACACCCACACATCTACACCACTCACACAGTGTAATTTCCTAACAGTGATGATGTGAGGGTGTGTATTGTGGCGGGTGGTTAGGCAATGTGGTTCCCTTGTCGCGTTTCCCTCACCTTTTGAAACGTAACACTTTTTAGAAGCATTGTTTTCCCCGTGTGTCAAAGAGCGAGAGCTGTCGTTCACAGAGTATAGAGCAGCTTGATTACCTGCTAGTATTTTTTGCTCAGCTAGTAATTATAAAAATAATTACTCCAGTATCCTTTTTAACAATGGTATATGCCATACTACATATACAACAAGGATCATTACTCTTATGCGATATATGACTATTTTAGCCTAATAACACTCTTCGCACCCTCTGCCACTATACGCATATAAAATGCACACTTCATAATTAGCAACTGAGTTCTATTCGCCCAGTTGCTAGAGTTTACTACAAAACACTGTAAGCAGAATAATAAAAAAATCAGTTTCTAAGAAGCAAAGGTAATGAGAAACGCGCATCGAACAAAAAAAAAATAAACAAACGAATGTAAGCTGCTGCTGCTGTTGCTGCTGCATTGCGCTTAAATAAATAGTATTATATCTAAAATCAAATAGAAGAGTTGTAAATAAGGTACATATGCACACGATGACAACGAGTTGTATAATGTATACATACATGTTGGACACAGTATTATCCCGTAACCTTATGTCAACAAGGGTGTATAAAGAGACAGGGTGCATTGTGTGACATAATGCATGCTCCTATCTATACACACACACACACATACACACATTGCAAGTAATAAAAGGTCGTATGTTTTAAGCTTTTATCCCGAATGAGATATCTAATAATTAATATACTTAAATCCCTTTTCCCAACACACTTTATAAGCAAACGTATCATTATTTTAGGAAGAGAAATGCCCTAACATATACAATTTGTCCGCCCACCATTTAATAACATTTGTTAAATACAATTTTTGATCCTATCAATATTTCACGCCATTACCATACATATTATTAAATCTTTCCCATTAAACCAGTCAAATTTTTGTTAGGAAAGTTTTCTCCTATATGTTGTATGTATGGATAGGTAGCAACAATCTAAACGGTTCTTAAAACTTGTTTTGTTAAAAGTTTTATGCTTAAACGTTAAGTGGTTATTGTTTTAAAATATAAAATATAAAAATTTTCTAAATAAATTTTTGTTTTGAAAGCAATTAGAAATATGAATTATTAGAAAAACGAGAAAAAAATATGAATTCATCTGGTCGCCTCTTTCATTCCAAGTCTCATCAAGCCGTCAAATTTACATTTTAAACAGAAACGAGACTTCTTTTTGGTCCCGCGTTCTCGTTACATGCAAATGGCCGGCGTAATGAATCCTCCGATGCCAGAAAAGAGAACATCATCAGTTTTTCAAGCAGATGGAACAAAGCGACCGAGTGAGATAGAATGAATGATTCTTAAAAATGAGCTCGCTTCGACTGCAAAAAATGCCTTCACCAGAAAAGGAATAGTAAATGACATTCAACTTGCTTCCATTCTGCACAATTGATGATGAGAGAGGATGCAATGCGCACGCGATACAATTTTTTTCTTTTGAATGCATTAGAATATAATTGTGGTTTTCCATTAGACAATTTTAATCCAAACTTAATTCAATATCGAGTTTTAGACTAAACTAGGCAGCTTCCATCTTATAACATATAACAATATTGCTAGTCGAAATACCATACAAATAATGAACTTATATTTTAATTTCCGCATGTATATTGGGAATCTGATGAGAAAGCTACTCGTGGACGAACTTTAATAGGAATTACATCTTGATAGCAAATTACGGTGTAGAAAATAAGCGACAAAACAATTAATTACTCATCCTTTACTTCAAACCACAAAAATTAATTAATAAAAAAGAGTATAATTAACACTTTTTGTGAAAAATTGTTTACTTAAGAAAAAAATAATAAACTAATTAAAAGTTTGTTGCTTAAGTAAAATGAATGTTTAATAGAGAAAGTTGCAAATTTTAAAAATGTTTTAATTCAAACATATTAAAATTGTTTTATAAGTTTATATTAAATAATTGTTTAGTCGATAAAACAATGATGCTTAATCCACTAAATATGTCTAATAATTTAATTACATTGCCTAAGTCGAATTGTCAAGGGCAAAGTTTTTTCTTTTAATTTACTTTATTGTTTATATGTATGTACTATATTGGATAAAGTTTATTCATTTCGAATAAATTAAAATAATATTCATTATAAACATAAAGTTTCAAAGTTTATTGTTTTGGTACCCTCTAATTATTTTTTTACTAGAAAC
>JAODFZ020020280.1:0-12823 GCA_027574845.2 Deinopsis erosa
GTAATTAATAAGTCGTTATTATTATCATTATTATTTCTTTTTTTTACTGCGGCCCTTTTAGTCTCACTATTTGCGCAAACTGGCCCTCTTCAAAAAAAGTTTGCCCACCGCTGCTCTATGATATACAATAAAAAAAATAAAAAAATAAGCCGTTTGTTTCAAATGCCAGACGATTTAAAAGTGAACCACGAGATGGCCCACCCTATATTTGTCAGGTCTGTACTTTTCGCTAAAAACAAAAAAAAACGGTTTTTTCCAATATCTTGTGTTAGATTCAAAAAACAAATCTAGAAGTCCGAATTGGATCACCCTATATATTTCATATCTATTTAACAATTGCTTGTTTTAGATGCTAGTCGTATTTAAATCCGCTCCAATTCTAAAACGTACACTAAAAGTCCGTCATGCAATGACGCAACTATATGTCCTTAAATTATTAAAAATGCAAACTAAATATTTGGGTCGCCAATGGAGGAAGTCGAATATGAAGACAATTAGCGCAATTTATGCTAAAGTTCGGCATCGTCTTAACGATGATTGGGCTTATGGAAATGGTAAATAATTCTCTTGTAAAAAAAATACGCAGCTAATTATTTTCTTATAGATCTAGATGCTAGACCGTGGGATTTCCAAGCTGAGGAATGTGCATTACGTTCATCTGTCGATAGATTCAATACAAGAAGGTATACAAATCGGTTTAAGGATTCTGATTTTGAACCGGTGAACAATTGTCTAAGTAGCGTATTAGGCAACAGACACGATTTATCTGAAAGCTTTAAAACACATTATAATCTCTGGCTTGAGCAAGAAGTATTTAACGTATCCATTGAATGGGAGAAATTACTAGTAGATCATATATGAATGATTCAGGTAATACTATTTATTAATTATTATTTAGTCTAATGAAATCTGCCATATTAATTTGTTTTCCATCTTATGATGAACACATCACACTAATTTTCCATTGATTTACTCTATCGGAGCAGATTTCCAACATATTATCTCCTATAATTTTATTTACCACTTCTTATTTAATCCTTTATTGAATAAAAAAAAAAATTAGTTGTATTAATTTTCTATACAATACATATAATTGCAAATTTCGTTTATATAATGTGACATGACAGTTTCTCTTCCTGTAATACTTATAGATGATTGGAGAGAATAAACTACTGGATAATTCCTTTTGTTATTTAATGTAAAAAAAAAATATATAATAATTTACAAAAATATATACTGGTACAACAAAAGTCTCATTAAAATCATTTTGTTGTAACAGTTAACAAGAATTCGATGCAACAATCATTCCTTAGCAATACTTTCTCACAAATCCTAAAGAAAAAGTTATTTCTAAGCAACAATACGTGTAATTGGTGTGGAATTAGAGTGAAATACAAAAGTAATTCGATATTAGATTAATAAATGATATGAGAATGACATGACCTTGAATTGTTCTTAAAACACAAATAATAAATAATTTAAAATACAACACAATTGTGACGCAAATGATTATTGCTATTTATAAAGACGTAATAAATTTCTCATAATTGTTATGGCATATGCTTCTATTTGTCATTCAATGAAAGAACTTGTTCATTAAGGCAACAATATTACGATATGTTAAAGGCACTGTTAATTTACAAAATTGATAGAAAAAATATATATTAGATATATAATATATGAATAGACTATTTCCTACATCAGCAGTCCGCAATCTTTTAAATTATTCTTTATGATAACATCGGTGACGGCATCGAAAACAAATTGTATATTATTCGTATCGGTAGCGCATGTAAAGTGCGTGTAAATTTCTTTTTGATCTTTACGTTTATTCAAATTCTCAAATTTGATTTTAATATAAGTTGTGGCATCGGCGAATGTATTCGGCCCATTATATTCGGGAAAACAAATAGTCAATGGACTTCGTGTAATTTTCTCCTCGAACAAATCTTTCTTATTCAAAAATAATATTATCGACGTTGTTACAAACCATTTACTATTACAAATTGAATCAAATAGTTTCATTGATTCGACCATTCGATTCATTTCTTCATCTTCGGCAAGAACTAGATCGTATCCTATATATCATTACATCAAATTATTAATAAGATTTCGAATTATAATTTAATTTAATATACCTGATAAAGCAACACAGAAAATGATTGCTGTAACACCTTCAAAGCAATGAATCCATTTCTTTCGTTCCGATTTTTGCCCTCCTACATCAAACATTCTAGAAAACAATAGAATAAAAATGAATAAATCAATGTAAAATGAATAGATAATGAAATGAATACTTGAAATGTAATCCTTTAAATGAGAAATGTGTTTCAACAATGCCTGTTGTTTTGACACGTGTTCGCAAAACATCTTGTTGAGATGGAATGTAATTAGGCTGTGAGATACGATCTAATGCATTAAGATAATAAGCGGCTGAATCATTTAATTGATATTCGCGTGAACGGGCAAAGCATAGCTGCACACCAGGATCATGCCATAATTTTTTCATAAGCAATACAAGTTCGGGGGTTAATTCGCCTTCCTCAATTGCACTTGCATATGTGAATAATTGACGTGCCATATCTGTACGACTTGGATCAGCAAAGTCAATTCGTAGCTGACCCATCGCCTTAATTATTGTCATTAAACTTTGAATTGTATTGCTATAAACCACAGGCCTATATTGCTCACATTCCTCCTTCGAATAGCCAGTTTCATGAATGATTTTCATTTGTTTCACAATTGTGCTTTTGCCTGATTCGCCAGCACCTGTAAAGTTTTGTAAATAATCGGTAAATAAACATTAGATTTCATTTTATTAATCTATCTATATACTCAACGAGTATAAATGTTATTGCATGTTGTTTTAATGATAAGCTTGCAAAGCAAAGCATCAATGACTTTAAAACAGTTTCATTCAATGATTTCAAATAAAAATGATGAATTCTATTAGATTATTGAAAAATGCCATGATAAATAAGACATTATATTAATCAATTTCATTAATAAATTGTATAGAATATGAGTAATTAATAAGATAAAGTTGTGTGATTAATGACTCACTTACCAAGTAATAGAAGCTTAACTTCACTAGCTGCTCGTTCGCCATCAGCACGTAAATCTCGATCAATTTTCTTAGATCGTTCGGTAGCCTCTTTTTCTCCTGATGTACTTACTGCACAACCCATATTTTATTCAAAAAATACTCTTGTTTTGACACTTGTTGCATTAACAAACGCAACGACTCCACCCGCTGCCAAAACGATCCAAAACATTCGTTCGGTTAAAAAGTGACACCAACTGAATAAACCAAAATACACTAGATTAGTTTGTAATGCGATACCACCATAACAATATTTATTTAGTAAATAATATAATGATAACAATTCATAAATATATAAATTTAGATATGCAAAAGCGAATTAAATATTATTACCTTCTATTTAATTACATTTAATATAAAATTCATTCATTTATATTAAAATAAATAATTTGAGGAAATAATGCCATCTGACATTTTCAGACCCAAATAATTAGTTCCACTGATAATGAATTCTGTAGTGGATCCGCCTCCAAGTATGTAATTTTTTATATCAATTTACATATTATTATAAGATTAATGTATGTATATATAAAACAAAGTAAAACAATATAAAATTCGTTACGTTTAAAAGGTTTTTATAATTATGTAAGCATTAATTTCACTCTCTCATTGCTAATAGCGGAATAACATAAGCGAAACAATCATATTGGAAATAAAAAGGAATGGATAAGGAATAATCATGACTGTCGATTTTAATGATTACTTCTGGGTAAGGTTTAATTAAATGCAATGCACTCATATTTATTAATCGACCTTAATAGGGTGAGAAAAACAATGGATTCGATGTATTGTACCATAATATGAAATATGGATTAGTTGCGAGCAAAGAATTTGCTGAATTTCTTCGGGAACGTTCAAATATCGAGGAAAACAATGCGAAATTATTGGCGAAGCTTGCTAAACAAGCGGGCAGTTGTTGCAATCAGGGCACATTTGCACCGATATGGAATGTGTTAAAAACATCAGCTGAACGGCTTTCCATTTTGCATATGCAAGTTGTACAAAAAGTTTCCGATATTGTAAAGGAAGTGAATAAATATTCAGATGAATTACATAAAAAGCATAAAACGGTTAAAGAGGATGAGTCAGGCACACAGGAAGCCGTGCAAGCGATGCAATCGACGACGTTAATGGTACAAAAGGCGAAGGATCTATATGTGCAGAGGGGCGTTGAGGTGGAGAAATTGAAAAAGGAGAATGCATCGCCGAAGGAAATAGAAAAATCGGAAATAAAATTGAAGAAAGCGCAAGAAGATTATCGGAATTTCGTTGAGAAATATGGACAAGTTAAGAAGGACTTTGAAAGCAAAATGACGATCACTTGTAGGCATTTTCAAGAATTGGAGGAGACGCATTTGATACAAATGAAGGAGTTTTTAAATAGTTACATAGAAGTTGTACAAACGGCCCATGAACAAGTTGGTGAAGTGCATTTGGATTTTAGGAGGCAATGTCTTGAATTGACTGTCGACAAACTGCTGGAGCAATTCGTTTTGAGCAAATATACCGGACTACAGAAACCAGGTTTTTACTTACATTTTGGTGTTCTAAAATTATTCACTCTTCTTCTGATTTACAATTCTTACTATTCACTTATATTAGTCACATATGAATCTTATTTGCGCAGGACATTTATCATATTCGTTTTAATTCGTTTTCTTATAATGAAACGAAATTAAACGAAACTGAAATTATTTTGCATACTATCTGAGTCAGTTGCCTTAAGCACAATAGAAAAAGTTTTTGATAATTTACTTATCTTTATAGTGAAAACGTAGAATAACGTATCTAATTAGATAATTTTTAGAATAAAAATAGAAAAGTATTTCTATTCAGGTAAATACAGCAAATAGATAAGTTATGAATGTTTAGAAATGAGTTAAGAAATTAACTCCTAGTGTCAGGCCGGTTTATTCAAAAATTGTTTATCAATTATATTTAAGGCCCTTTTTATTTTGGTGTTTGAATTTGATCGAAGTTTTGTATAACATTACTGTAGAGACTAAAATGATCAACAAATGTAAGCAATAATTTATGCAGTGCCGGATAAAGTTTTGATAAGCAAAATTTTAGGCCCCATTTTAATCTAACGATTAATGGCTTTTTTAATTATTACTACATAGATAAGAGTATGTATTTGAAAATTGGGACTATGCCCAAAAATCCCGGTCAACCTCAAGTTACAACCTTTTTCAGATTATTAGACAAATATTATTGAATTTGAATAAATAAGTTATTAACAAAGAGAACGAATTTTGGTTTTTTTGGACGGTAGAAAAATTACTTTTATTTACAACGTTTCGTTCGTATATCACTAACATCATTAGGTCAACTGAGAAGATAAATTGCCAAATATTGTTGATATAGAAATACAAAAATTTAAAAAAAACGTAAAAATTAAAGTTTAAGGATGAATAAATACACAATGTTGGATTAATAATAAAGGAACAATAAAACACATTAAAAAAAAATAAAACACAAAAAAAAAGATCATTGTAAAAATATTTATGCAAATTATCTTCCTTTTTATCTAAAATTTTGATATACATACATACATATTTTTAAATAATTTTTTTCTATACGGCACTGATTGTTTTGCAAAGTTTCTTGGAACATAATCGATTTATGGTTACATTGATAAAATGAATGAATCAACTTCAGTTTATTTTTCATTGGATCAAATTTAATAATTTAACAATGTCGTTTTTGTTTAGTTTTGGAATATGATGTACATAATAATAATTTTTTTATATATTTTTTTATTTAAGGACTATTGGATTTGGATGAACCACTTGTTTCACCAATGCAAGATACAGATACAACGAAAACAACAACAAAGCGTGAAGGTAATGAGGGCAATATTCCAATAAGTGGTTCTCAGGCAATGCCAACACATGCAAAATCATCCCGTCGTACAACCTCCCTTCTTAATCTCTTCATGTCTAACACGCAGGGTATGTGAGATTAGTTATCAGTGTAGCGCTACTAACCCGGGTTTGGGGCTGTGTTTACAGGATCAAGGGAAGGGCAAACAGGCCCATGCAGTGCTCCATCAAGTCCTACAAATCCTGGAGATATGAGTCGTGGCATACAACGCGGATCCAAGTGTAATGTGTTTCCCTAACTGAACAAAAACAAATAATCCATCTTTGCATGTCTGTATTTACTTTCTAACAACTCATTTATATCATTGAATCGCCTGTAGTGCCTTCATCCCTTATTTGCACCAATTTATTTGTCGCTGTGTTGGCAGGTGCCTAATCATCATAGCTCTTGCATCACTTATATATAAAAAAAAACACATTCACACTCTTACATTATTCTTACTTATTTTACTACTATATGTATATTTGAATCTATTCAAATTTATCATATTTTTATCATTTAATGTTGACATAACTTTATTACATAATTTTATGATCACTTAATTGCTATTTGTCAAGCGGTAAATTCTCTATTATCTCGTTTCATATGCAGTAGAGTCTCACTAATTTAACATAAACGGGATTAAATGGGATGTCAAACATTATCAAAAATATTAGATTAATTTATAGAGCAATTGATACATATAAAATGTGTTTGAATAATGATTGAATAGAATTTTTTTATTAGGGCTGATTATACGCTCGTCGATTGTATTATCGAGGCTCCACTGTAGTTAAAAGCTTATCCTAACCTTTGTATGATGATGCTATTGCTAAAACTTCCCATCTGTTAATATTTTCGCATATTAATTTAATTATATAAAGGCAGTAATGCGATATAACAAATAATTAATAATCTAAATTGTATTCAATTCAGATGCAGAAATTTAATTGCCTATGTAATTTATTATGCGCTTTCGTATTCTAAATTTGATTAGATTCAAATATATTTATACTCTTACATTTCAGTTCACACATTGAATAATTGCATTGTATTGTTTCTAATTAATTGCTTGTATGTATTTTAGGGTTTTTGAGAAGCAGACGTGAACGAGCTAAGCAAAAGAAGAGTAAGAAGAAGAAGGAGAATTCTGATAATCAAAGCAACAAAGAAGAAAAATCTGATTTGTACGTCTAAATATAAATTTTTAGCTTGAAAGGATCAATATATTGATGAAATGTTTCTTTTTTTTTTAGGGAGGAGAAAGAGGAAAATAATAAGTTGAAGACGTCAGTGAATGAAATAGAAGTCGCTTCCGGGCCGGAACTTGATGAAGATGGCTATATAATTCAACCACAAACGACTCTAAATTGGCCAAATGATAAGAACAGTTTCTATTCGTCATCTGATTCCGATTCGGATGAAGATGACAGAGAGAGAAAGATTCATGTGGAAATAAAGCCTTTGAATAATGGAACAGCTCCGATGTCTGCTTCGGTTGATGAATTACGTGCGACTGTTGAAAATTTATATTTACTTCCAACAAATAATGGAAGACGTGGTTCTGCTCTAGATATGCAAGATAGTACTATAAAACGTTCACAATCAGTTTCACAGCAATTAGGTAGTAAACCAAGTGGCGATTTGCTTGGATTAAATTTGCAAAGTCCTGCTGCTTCAAATGCTTCAACACCAACCACTTCACATCCTTATGCACCTTTACAAAGTCCTTCACAACCTGTTTTAAATTCACCGACGCTTACAGGGGCTTCAAGATACAGCGGTTAGTCATTCAATTAAAATGAAATAAAATTTCATATAATTTTATTATAGATTTGGGCGATATATTCTCGGAGGTTGGAGAAATTCAACCTGCTGCCCAGGCTGTCTCGATGAAACCTCGCCAAACACCAACACCCACATCTGGTTATATGTCGATACCTAGACCACCATCTAGGCGATCCGAAACGTCAGCTTCAAGAGGACATATTAGCCCATCAACTATTTCACGTGCCGATAGCGTTGGTAGTTTAGAATTTCGTACCGCTTGTATTCCAGTTGGTGTGTCAAGAGGTCCATCACCTCTTACTATAGGCATGGCTGATACAATTCCACTAGCAGTCGCTTTCCATGAAATTGTTCATTCATTCTTTAAAGGAGCTGACGAAACCAAGTAATAATCAATTTAAATTATTAGTGAGGCCGATGATGCGCGAAGCAAGAATGTAAGCTGAAAGATATTTGCGCGGTGTTGCCACTATTTCTAGTACATAATTTAATACTAAACTATTCGTATTCATCGGCCTAAATAATTAATAATCTAACTAGCGATTAATTAAAGCAATTTTAGATGTCAAGTGAAAATGTCAGGCGAAATGATGTTATCATTCCCAGCAGGAATTGTTACTGTTTTGGCAAATAATCCAAATCCTGCAAAATTATTATTTCGTGTACATAGCACTCAACAATTAAGTAGTATTTTGCCTAATAAACAATTAGTAACCATGTAAGATAATCGATTGGAAAACATCAACAATTTAGAATAAAATGAATTTATTTGTAGTGACAGTGGACAGTCTGCTCAAGATAATTTAGTTCTTGAATTTAATATGTCTGCTTTAAGTGCTCTATTAAAGAAACAATCAGAACAAAACCCAAACGCTTCATATTTTAATGTAGATATTCTAAAATATCAGGTAAAAATAATTTTAAAGAGGAAGCAATTCTTATTGAAATGTGTTCATTTTAGATAAAGTCAAAGCCTGGTGCTAATTCTTGTCCTTTACAATTAGTTGCTTATTGGAAATGCGATGAGAATCACACCGATTTAAAAGTTGATTATAAATATAATTCACATGCCATGAGTTTACCATCGCCACTATTAAATGTATCTGTAGCAGTTCCAATTGATGGTAAAGTCAAGAATAATCAATCAAAGCCTTTAGCGCAATGGTAAATCAATTAATTATTTTATTGCAATATATTTTATAAAACCTTCTTCCAAGGAATAGTGAAACTGGTAGAATAATGTGGAAATATACCGAATTGTCGCAGCACTCTGAGAATAATGGAATTGGTTCAATGTTAGCGCGATTTGAATTGGAAGAAGGCCCTTCAAAACCAACTATTATAACGGCGCAATTTAATTGTGAAGGAACAACGCTATCTGGAATAGATTTTCAATTATTAGGATCTGGTTATAGGGTGTCATTAGTAAAACGAAGATTCATTTCAGGCAAATATATATGCGATGGTGATTTAAAATATTCTAACTCAGGAACAGCAACACCTTCATCTTCTTCAATAATTAGTGCTGGAAATTGCTAGCGCTTCGTCATATCAATATGCAATTTTATTATATACGCTATTATATTCTTATTATTATTCATTTGAAAATATCTTTATTATGAAATTATATATAAATATATAATACATGTATTATATATAAGTTTTATAACAAAATATAACCATAAGGCACTTTATTGATTTAAGTATTACATTTCAACTTTAAAAGAAAAACTGAAAATTTGTTGCCTCCTTAGTAGTCCTGTTTTTGATCTGAACACATAATGAACAAAATATTTTGTTAAACTATCATGTTGTTACATTATTAAATACAGAAATCAATGGGCTAATAAGAAGACAATTAATTATTAAGTAACATTCCAATAGATATTCTTCACTTAACGAAAGAACTTTATTATAAAAATATAAAATTCATTATTCTTAAGAAGTAAAAATCTAAAGAAAATAACAAGTTTTCTTTAGATTTGAAAACGAAAATAGTGGCGAGCATTTTTCCTGTAATCACATTATTGATGTAAGTATTATTTTCCTTACAAAAACATTTCAACTGTAAAAGAAAAACTGAAAATTTGTTGTCTCGTTAGTAGTCCTGTTTCTGATCGTAACAGAAAATGAATAAAATATTTTTTTTAAAACTATTGATTTAAGTATTATTTTCCTTACAAAAACATTTCAACTGTAAAAGAAAAACTGAAAATTTGTTGTCTCGTTAGTAGTCCTGTTTCTGATCGCAACAGAAAATGAATAAAATATTTTTTAAAAAACTACTGATTTAAGTATTATTTTCGTTACAAAAACATTTCAACTGTAAAAGAAAAACTGAAAATTTGTTGTCTCGTTACTAGTCCTGTTTCTGATCGCAACAGAAAATGAATAAAATATTTTTTAAAAAACTTTATTGATTTAAGTATTATTTTCGTTACAAAAACATTTCAACTGTAAAAGAAAAACTGAAAATTTGTTGTCTCGTTAGTAGTCCTGTTTCTGATCGTAACAGAAAATGAAAAAAATATATTTTTTTTAAACTATTGATTTAAGTATTATTTTCATAACATTTGAACATTAAAAAAAAACTGAAAATTAGTTGTCTCCTGTTTCTGATTTGAACAGAAAATGAATAAAATATTTTTTTTAAACTATCATGTTACAATATTAAATACAGAACTCGATGAACTAATAAGAAGACAATCAATTATTAATTAACATTGCAATAGATATTCTTCACGCAAACTTTTAACTAACGAAACAACTTTATTATAAAAGTATAAAAATTCATGACTCTTATGTATCTAAATAGTTTTTTACAAAATAAACTATATCAGTCTTTATATTGTTCGTCTTAAGGCTTTTTAAAGATGTAAATACCTGAGTATTTTAACCATTATTAGGTGTGCGGAAAATTGCTCGCCACTATTTTTGTTTTCAAATCTTCAGAAAATAACAGGTTTTCTTTAGGTTAGATGTTATTTTGTTTAGATTTGAAAGACGAGCAATTGTGGGTGAGCAATTTTCCTGTAATCACATTATTAATGTAAGTTTTATTTTCCTTACAAAAACATTTCAACTTTAAAAGAAAAACTGAAAATTGGTTGTCTCCTTAGTAATCTTGTTTCTGATTTAAACAGATAATGAATAAAATATTTTTTTTTAAACTAACATGCTACAATATTAAATTCAGAACTCAATATAGCAATAAGAAGACAATCAATTATTAATTAACATTACAATAAATATTCTTCACTTAAACTATTGACGAACGAAACAACTTTATTATAAAAGTATAAAATTCATGACTATTTGTGTATCTAAATGGAGTCTTACACCATAAATAAACAGTCTTTTTATGGTTCGCCTAAGGCTTTCTTAAGATGTAAATACCTGAGAATTTTAACCATAAGGTACTTTATTAGGTGTGCGGAAAATTGCTCACCCACAATTGTTCGCCATTATTTTTGTTTTCAAATCTACCGAAAATAACAGGTTTTCTTTAGGTTAATATTATTTTATTTAGATTTGAAATCAAAAATAGTGGCGAGCATTTTTCCTGTAATCACATTATTGATGTAAGTATTATTTTCCTTACAAAAATATCAGCTTTAAAAGAAATACTGCAAATTTGTTGTCTTCTTAGTAGTCCTATTTTTGATCTTAACAGATAATCAATAAAATATATTTTTTTTAATTATCATGTTACAATATTAAATACAGAACTCAATGAACTAATAAGAAGACAAACAATTATTAGGAAATATTGCTATACATATCACTTAACCTATCGACTAACAAAACAAATTTATTATAAAAATATAAAATTTATGATTCTTGTGTATCTAAATGGGAACTTACATTTTCAACAATAACTTTTGGTTGCTCCCCTCTTGGGTTGTATCCTAGTTGGCTTCTTGGGTTGTTTCGCAGGAGGCTTCTTGGGTGGTTTCTTAGAAGGCTTCTTGGGTTGTTTCTTAGGAGGCTTCTTGGGTTGTTTCTTAGAAGGCTTCTTGGGTTGTTTCGCAGAAGCCTCCTTGGGTAGTAGATATCTTAAAATTTTAAACGTAGTCATTCCACATGTAGTCATAAAGTTTTGGTAAGCAATCGCCGATCTTATTTCCACCTCCATATTTGGAATTAGTAATCTGGGCATTAATCGACGTTCCCAATTATTTAAATACATTTGAATATATGTATTTCCTATTTGTAAATGTAAGATATGTCTATAAGGGCCTAAAAACAGCGATTAGTAAGAAAAATATTTGGAACAATGAAAATTACCTGTTGTGCCCAAAAAGTGAACATTCATATGGGGAGGGGTTCTTGTTGTTAAATTCGTCGGATCAAAAAATTTTGCTACTATCACAGCTTTAACAGTTACCATACCCATCATATTTGCACCATCTTCTATTGCTGGCGGGACTGGCGTAAAAGGTCTTTCATAATCCTTTGAAAAAACACCTTCGCCATCGTTTAATTTACGACATTTTACACTGCAATCGATTCTTTGAATTTCATAGTCTGCATATCTACGACTAAAGGAAACAATTTACTGTTTTTTTTTGTTTTTTCTGGTTGGTTCCTTAATTGATCTCTATACCCAGTTATAAACTGATTTCGAAAATAAATTATATATATATAAACTTAATTGGAATTATAACCAATTAAAAAGTCACAAACACCTAGGCCATACCCCGTAGGAATCGAACCCTGCAGAAGTAGTTGTATCTTAAACTGAGCCAGCGAGCTGGTCAACAATTTAGTTAAATTTTATTAAAAAATACCTTATGATCGTCGTAGTACTTTAAGAACTGGTAATGTGTTTTTCATTATTTTATAAAATTCTTTCTAATCTAATAAAACGCGACAACCAAACTATTAATTTTAATTAATTTTTTTATTTTCTCATGGAACTTTTGTAGGTCCTAAAGAATTGAAAACAAAACTATACTCGATTCTCTTCATCGTGCGAGCTTATCGTAAGTTTACACGTGAACACTGCATGGCACTGCGTCTGCTCAGCATGTGCACAGGGACGGATTCTTTTAGCAGCGTATGTTT
>JAODFZ020020374.1:0-17593 GCA_027574845.2 Deinopsis erosa
TGAAAAATGAAAATAAAAGGTGCAATACATTTATATTCAAAACCGTTTTATCGGGTCACTCAGGATCTGTCATTTAGACCCAATTAAGCCACTTTGACTGAATTTAAGTACAAAACCTGTTAATTTTTAACAAACAGACTTAAAATATTAAATAATTTGAAAAAGTGATCTATGAATATTTAATTTTACCCAAAAAAGTTGTCTGCTTATTACATGCGAAAAACCATTTTATAACGGAGTGGTTTTCAGAATGTTTTTTATTATGAAAAGTGAAAATAAAAGGCGCAATGCATGTATAGTCAAAGCCGTTTTATCGGGTCACATCAGGACCTGTCATTTAGACCCAATTAAGCGATTTTGACTGCATTTAAGTACAAAGCCTATGAATTTTTAACAAAAACGTATAAAATATTAAATAATTTAAAAGATTGATTTATGAAGTCATTTTTATTATGAAAAATGAAAATAAAAGGTGCAATGCATTTATAGTCAAAGTCGTTTTATCGGGTCACATAAATACCTGTCCTTTAGACCCGATTAAGCGACTTTGACTGTATTTCTGTACAAAGCCTGTGAAATTTTAACAAAAACGTATTAATATTAAATAATTTAAAAGAGTGATCTATGAATTTTTTTATTATGAAAAGTGAAAATAAAAGGCGCAATGCATTTATAGTCAAAGCTGCTTTATCGGGTCACATCAATACCGGTCATTTAGTCCCAATTAAGCGACTTTGATTGTATTTATGTTCAAAACCTGTGAAATTTTAACAAAAAGTTTAAAATATTAAATAATTTAAAAGAGTGATCTATGAAGTTTTTTTTATTATGAAAAGTGAAAATATGAGGCACAATGCATTTATAGTCAAAGCCGTGTTATCGGGGCACATCAGGATCTGTCATTTAGACCCCATTAAGCGACTTAGACTGTATTTAAGTACAAATCCTGTGAAACTTTAACAAAAAGACTTAAAATATTAAATAATTAAAAGAGTGATCTATGAACTTTTTTTATTATGAAAAGTGAAAATAAAAGGCGCAATGCATTTATAGTTAAAGCCGTTTTATCGGGTCACATCAGGACCTATCATTTAGACCCAATTAAGCGACTTTGACTGTATTTATGTACAAAGCCTGTGAATTTTTAACAAAAAGATTTAAAATATTAAATAATTTAAAAGAGTGATCTATGAAGTTTTGTTTATTATGAAAAGTGAAAATATGAGGCACAACACTTCATATAGAAGTGATAATTCAATGATTTTCTTATCAGTTTCTTAAAAATCACCTTCAAATTACGATTTTTTATGAATAATTGAATAAATTGTTTGCGCAAATTCTCAGTTCATTAAATAATTAAATTTTTGCATACGAAGAGGCCTCATTCAATGATTTTCTTATCAGTTTCTTAAAAATCACCTTCAAATTACGATTTTTTATGAATAATAGAATAAATTGTTTGCGCAAATACTCAGTTCATTAAATAATTAAATTTTTGCATGCGAAGAGGCCTAAAAAGTAAAATTTGAGGAGAAATATGAATAAATAGGTGAACTAGAAAAGACAATTGGTGTAATGCCTCATGCATAATAAAAACCGCTTTATCGGGTCATATTAGGACCTGTCATTTATACCCAATTAAGCGACTTCAACTGTATTTAAGTACAAAGCCTGTCAAATTTTAACAAAAAGATTTAAAATATTAAATGATTTAAAAAAGTGATCTATGAAAATTTAATTTTACCCAAAAAAAGTTGTTTCCTTTTTAATTTACAACAAATAACAAATTCTTTTTTCTAAAAGACACTTAATTATGTCTAAATTAAGGTTAAAAAATTATAAAAACGAAAATTACCATTTATTCGTCTTCGGATTTAGTCCGTTATATCGAGGCTTTACTGTAATAATATTTTTATATTATCAGAATGTAAATGAAAATAATTACTTCAATTATTAATCAAAATTAATTAAATTTTTGCATTCTCATATTGGTAATTTAATTAATTTATTAATGCTGGTGATCATGTCACACACACACACATATGTATATGTAATAAAATTAAAAGAAATGTTGCACAATCAGGCATTTTATGTTACTTAACATAAGTAATAAATTGACAGTGACTTTCTATAATGCATTATAGAAATATGTCGTCAATTCTAATAATAAATATGCTAAAAAGAACAAACAAAATCTCGTTCTAATTTAATTAATAATATTTTATAGGCTATAAATATAGAAATTCAACCAACACCAACAGCTAATAACTAACAAATATGTAAATAATTTTATTAATTTCACTAATAATTATGTATTAAAATGAATCTGTCTAGACTTGAATAAATTGCAAATTATGTAATAATCAATAAATAACTTCACTTTTAACTCACCACAAAAGAACAATTTATTTAACGTAGTACATTGTAAAACATTTTAAAAGTTTATATAGTAAACAAAATATTTGATGTGTGTGACCTAATTGTGTTTACTCTTATCACACACAGATGCGTGGAATTATGAAAAAAATCGAAATATCAGCACAAAATTTTTATGTTTGATGTTTTTCGTAGAGGCAATTACATAATTTTCTAAAACTATATTATAATAATGTATTGTTCGTTTTTAGTTACACTTCCTTTTCGTGTGTACTTTTTTTTTTTTGTTATATTAATGGTTTATGGGTTGCAGCTATAAAGGAAAATGCAGCAATTATCTCTATATTGTTTTTCTTATTTTTTTCTATTGCCTTTTGAAAAATTGGGGAGTTGGATTTAACATCAACAGATTCATCAATCGACGAGTCACCCCAATCGTTATCGCGCTCGTCCGTTATCAACCCTCCTCTATCATTTTAAATAGTCGAAAAAGAAGAAGAAGAAGAATATTATGATGATGACGAGAGATGCGGCGGCGCCCTCTATCTAGCAATTTATAACACATAACATAAATTAGACAATTTGATTTTAATTTATGTGGTAGTAAATGTTCGCGCAAAAACGTTGCACATGAGGGTTGTAAAATTATACAATTATGTGGATTGCGATTACACACACACACACACACACACACACCCATGCACATGATATAATAATAATAAAAAAACATAAATAAAGAATACGAGTTGTAGGAATGATATCTGGAAGTTGTGTATGCGGCAGTAGAATAATTCGGGATCGGTGTGGGGGTGTGAGTGAGGGTTGTTGGCAAAGTGACGGGCCGCGGTGGCGAGCGTCGTGGCGCCCGTCTGCCGGTCTCCGTCTACTGTCACAGCATCCAGCTCCGGGGATGCTGCACCGGAGCGCGCCACTACCTGCACAACCCTGGAATTTTCTCGCAATTAAAATTACTTAAAATTTATTTCTGTTACAGATTCCTGTAATACAACACACCATTCGTAAAGACGCTTTTGGTAAGTAACTTTCACCACAAGAAACAAATTCTTGTTTACATTAAACGCTGTGAAAAGGAAAAATTGGTAAAATCTATAATAGAGATGTATATATATATATATGGGTAGTAGTGGGGGAGGTTTGGGGAAGTAAATAAGATGTTCCTAAATCAAATTAAAACCAAAAATTGTATAGTATCTAAGATGTAATAGATAGTTGTCGAATATTCAAGCGTCGCGACGGTTTGGCGCCTTCCAAGGAGCCGCTTTCATTGGTGGAAAGGATAAACGGCCGCCTGGAAAATTTCCCCCACTCGTGCGCAATGCACGAATCGGATGCTTCGGAAAAATTTCCATGGGGTGCTCGCGAAGGGTGATCGTGAAGTTAACCCTGCTGAAATGTTTAAGTTTGATCATTCCACAATCAGAACTCGTGGTATACAGTTGTGTTCTATCAGTATTCTATCAACTAACTCAACACCGTACCTACATATAAGTTTAAAAGTTTGTACTTGAACATTGCTGACTTCATGATACTTAGTTGTTGTCATGATGTCATCATTTCGTAAGCGGTAAGTTAACTCATCCCAATAACAATTATTGGCCTAGATTAGTCTCGAATCTCAATGAAACGGCGTGCGCGTGTTGTTTATTTATTTTTTTCTTTCTATTAATTCGTATATACATACATACTTTGAAAGTCGCATAAATTGGAGATGAAATTCGCTCGCGTTTATTAGTCAGTGGTGGATGGACACGTGCGTGTTGGCGTTTATCGATTCATGTCGACGTCGACGACGCCGCAGTTGCTAGGCAACTCAGCTTCCCTACTTTCACATAAACCCCGACCGACCCCATCGTGCATGATTCAATTATAGGACACGTTCTACTTCCAAACTTTATTGACTTAATTCTTAAGTTTTTTCTCTCACAATATTGATTGAATGATTGATTCATACTATAAACTAGTGCTAATTATCCTTTTTTTTCTTTTCATGTTAGGTTTAACAATCAACCACAATGGCCTTATCCTTAAAGATCAACATTGTTGAGAGCAATGTTACGAAAACGATTGTATTTGCATCGACGACAACAGTGTACGATGCTTGTCGCATTATCCGTGATAAATGTACCGAAGCCACTATGGGACAACGTAAGTCAATCTCTTTGATGTTCATTTTTCTTCCTCCTTCTTTTCTCTCTCTCTCTCTCTCTCTCTCTCATCCTCCCTTATACGAGGAGATTATTTGATGTGTGTTGTTGTAGCGCATGAATATGGTCTGTTCCTTAATGCCGATGATAAAGGTGGAATATGGTTAGAACCTGGCCGAACACTTGAATATTTTATGCTACAAAATGGTGAATGTCTTGAATATCGTAAAAAGTTTCGGCCGTTACGTGTGAAAATGTTAGATGGTTCGGTGAAAACGATTCTTGTTGACGATTCACAGATTGTCGCCAATTTAATGGTGGTGATATGCGCGAAAATTGGCATTACGAATCATGATGAATATTCGCTCGTGTTGGAAGAACTAGAGACGCAGGATAATGTTGATAATCGCAATTATGGCACATTAACAATGCGTAGGAAGAGGGAGGAGCGGGAAAAGGATTCCGAGATGGATCGATTAAGAAAAAAGTTACGTACTGATGATGAAGTGAATTGGTTAGATCCGGCCAAGACGTTAAGGGAGCAGGGCATTGATGAGCATATTACCGTATTATTGCGAAGGAAATTCTTCTTTTCCGACCAAAATATTGATTCAAGAGATCCCGTTCAATTGAATCTGCTTTATGTGCAGGCTCGTGATGCGATTATTGATGGTACACATCCTGTTACAAATGATAAAGCCTGTGAATTTGCTGGCATACAATGTCAGATTCAATTTGGCGATCATAACGAAAGCAAACACAAGCCCGGTTTATTAGAGTAAGTTTTTCCACAACCACACACACACACACACACACATATTTACACATTCGTATAATTTCGATGAATTAATTTTCTAGTTTGAAAGAATTCTTACCGCAATCGTATGTTAAAACAAAGGGCATCGAAAAGAAAATATTCCAAGAGCATAAAAAACACATTACGTTAAGTGAATTGGATGCGAAAGTCTTATACACAAAAAATGCGAGAGCTTTAAAGACCTATGGCGTTACATTTTTCCTTGTCAAAGAAAAAATGAAAGGCAAAAACAAATTAGTGCCCCGATTGCTTGGAGTCACTAAGGATTCTATTCTTAGGCTCGATGAGAAGACGAAAGAGATTTTACAGTCGTGGCCGTTAACTACGGTACGACGATGGGGCGCCAGTTCTAGTACATTTACTCTAGATTTCGGTGATTACGCCGATCAATATTACTCTGTACAGACGACTGATGCTGAACAAATACATCAAATCATTGCCGGATATATTGATATTATATTGAAGAAAGTAATATATTAAATATTTGCATATCAAAGATTCAAATTTTTATACATATTGCGCGATTTGATTACAGAAACAAGCGAAGGATCATTTTGGCATAGATGGAGATGAAGGCTCTACAATGGTTGAAGATAGCGTCTCACCACACAAGTAATTTTATCTAACTAAATATTCATTTGCAAATTGTTCATTAAACTAATAATTTCAGAGCGACTATTTTACAACATGAAACGAGCAAAATTGGTAAAATAAATGCGGAATCGATCGCAAAACCAGCTGTAATGAGAGCTGGAACTGAAGGTTTGTAGAATATTTATATCTTCACACATCATCAACACACATTTCCCCTATTTTTATTTAATTTTATTTTTGCGTTTCTTTTCTTTTCTTTTATTTGGGTTAGGATGGAAACCGTACGGTACAGGTCATATGGGTAATGCCCAATTTACAACAATCAGTGGTCAAGCTAATTTAGCTCATGCACCGCCATCGGTAAGAATATTTTCAGTTTTTTTTTTTAATTTATATTAATCTATTCAAACCAATCAACATCTTCTCTAAAACTTCCAATAAAATATTTTATTATTGTTTGGTTATTTACATGCTTTCATTTATTTGCGGAAGTAGTCGGCCGAGTAGGTACATAAAATGTTTTAATTTGCTGTAAATAATCGGCTAATCACTTATATAATATATATTTTTTATTTAGTAAATAATTCAAATTTTTTGTTATTTTTGGGAAGGTTCAACAAACGAAAGTTACGTCTGTTTTAACGGAACCGCAACGTGCACTTTTATCGACAATCGAAACGACACAAACGAAAATCGAAGAGTCTGTCATCGAGCTTGAGACGCGAGCACAATTTCCCGACTTGGGAAGCGATAATTATGCGAAAAAGTGGAAACAGGTTACATTGGATACAAGAAAACAGAATGTTGGTTCACAAATCGCCGCTATGAACGCAGCAACCGCACAGGTATAACCTATCGAATGTTAAATGAAATAATGCATCTAATTTGTGTTTCTTCTTTAAGGTTGTTACATTAACATCAGGTCCATCTGATGAAATAGATCATAACGCGGTAGGACACGCAATCAATACCATCGGAAGTAACCTGCCTGAGATGACGAAAGATGTCAAGATGATTGCCGCTCTAATGGATGACACCAATATGGGCGAACGATTAATTGATGCAACAAGGAAGCTGGTGAGTGCTTTTAGCGATTTGCTAAAAGCCGCCGAGCCGGAATCGAAAGAGCCGCGTCAGAATCTGCTGAATGCTGCATCGCGTGTTGGTGATGCTAGCAGTCAAGTGCTCGCCACAATCACCGTGGACACGGCCGAGAATAAGGAGCTGCAGGATATGCTTTTGTCTCTAGCGAAAGCTGTAGCCAATACAACAGCTGCATTAGTTTTGCGTGCGAAGAATATTGCTGCAACTTGTGATGATCAACAAGTACAGAATCGGGTAATTGGCGCGGCCACGCAATGCGCTCTGGCCACATCTCAATTAGTCGCCTGCGCAAAGGTAAATAATTATATAGCATAGTGATTAGATAAATAATGAGGAAATTATAGGTTGTGGCACCTACATTGCAATCACCCGCTTGCCAAGAGCAATTGACAACCGCTGTCCGTGAAGTTGCAAAGGCTGTGGAAAATCTAGTGGGCGTTTGCAATGAAAGTTGCAGAAACGAGGATCTTATGAATAAGTTGAAGGATGCAGCCGCTGAAGTGTCACGCACATTAAATGATCTACTAAATCATATTAAATTGGCCGGACCAAAGAAGGCGACTGAATCAATACAGGAAAATAGCGTTGAGGTGATTTACACAACAACAGATCGACTAACATCAGCCTCGGATTCCGGTGAAATGGTTAAGCAGGCGAGGATATTGGGACAAGCCACCGCTCAACTTATCTCGAGCATAAAAGGAGAGGCGGAAAAGCAGGTGGATAATTCGGAGATTCAGAAGCGATTATTGGCGGCGGCGAAAACGCTTGCAGATGCCACAGCGAAAATGGTTGAAGCGGCAAGGCAATGTGCGAGCAATCCACAGAATTTAGCATATCAGGACACTTTACGTTCAACCGCTGAATATTTACGTGATGTGACAATCGTTGCGACATCAACACCTGCCGTACGCGCAAAGCTTGTGGAACGCGTAAATCAATGTGCACGACGCGCTGTCTCAACAGCCACACAATGCATTCAAGCGGCACAAGTCAGCCATCAATATAATTCAAATGCGACGACACAGGAACAATTGATAACTGACACTCAAGATCTAGCCGATCAAATTCCTCCCCTAATCGATTCAATTAAAAGTAGTTCGGAATATCCGCAAGATACCAATCAACAAGCCGAATTGATGTACGTTGCTGAAGTATTTTTACATCCAGCGACACATTTCGTGCAGTCTTCCAGAGCCGTTCTTCCAACATTAAACGATTCGCACGTTTCCCAACAATTAAGCACAACAACGCAACAATTCAATACCGATGTTATTGATCTTCGTAGCGCGATAAGTCGAGCTCAACCCGTCTGCCAGGGCTTAGGATTGAATGCAGCCGCACAGATCATAGAAGATCTTAAAGATGAGCTGCAAGAATTTGATCGTGCCTTTGAATTATTCAATATTAAACCGCTACCTGGAGATTCAAGCGAGAGGGGCGCTAATCAATTAGTTGCGAGCGTTAAACTGGTTAATCAAGGTGTCGCCCAACTACTTAGTTCCGCATCGCAAGGAAACGAAGCGTATACAGCGCAAGCTGCACGCGATACTGCACAAAGTTTACGTGGGCTTACTGGAGCTGTACGAATGGTAGCAGCAACGACAACCGAACGAGAAGTTCAAAAAGATTTAATACTTGCCGGGGAAGATGTTATAAATAATTCAGCGCGTCTAGTTGATGAAGCAAGACGCTCGTTGAGTATGAATGAAGGTTTAACGCCTGGCTTAAAAGCCGCTGCTAAAGAAGTTTCAAAATCACTTGATAAAACTATTGCTTGTTTGCCGGGACAAAGGGATGTTGACGTTGCAATTACATGCATAAAAGAATGGTCGCATACGATTGAATCTAACAAATTTCCATTAACTGATAAGAGCTACGGTGAATTACAGAACGAATTAACAACAGCAGCAGCGAATTTGAATGAAGCGAGTGTTGAAGTTGTCTCATCAGCTGGTAGCTCGTCACGACTCGCATCCAGCTCAAAGGACTTTAGTTCTGCTTATCATGAACTACTTCAGGTATCTATGGAAATGGCTGGACAGACACAAGATACGCAAACACGTGGGCAAATGATTCATTCGCTCAGAAATGTTTCTACCGTTTCAAGCCAATTGTTGAGCACAGCTAAATACTTCTCGGCTGATCCGAATATGCCGAATGGCAGAAATCAGCTTGCAGATGCTGCAAGAGCTGTCACAGATAGTATTAATCATTTATTGAATGTGTATACAAATGCAACACCCGGACAAGCAGATTGCGATAATGCTGTGCGTAATATTCAAGCGATGAGACCGTTATTGAATAATCCAAGTGAACCAATCAATGAGTGGAGCTATTATGAGTGCTTAGATTCGGTTATGGAAAGAAGTAAGATGCTTGGTGATGCTATGCAAGGAATTGCGCAAAGTGCTAAACTGTCAGAACATGATAAGTTTAGTCAAAGCGTTAAAACAGTCAGTGGAACGATTTGCTGTTTGGTGGAAGCTGCCGGACAGGCTGCTTATGTGGTAAGTTCCAATATATGTCAAATAAATGTATTCTATGTCTTCGAAATTGTTTCTAGATTGGTATTTCGGATAGTAGCAGTGTCGCCGGACGTCCAGGTCTTGTAGATCAAGCTCAGTTTGCACGCGCTTCTCAAGCTATACATAAAGGCTGCTCGACTTTATGCTCATATACCAGCCAACAACAAGACATTGTTGATGTGGCTACAACTATCGCTAAACATACGAGTGCATTGTGTAACGCTTGTAGGAACGCAAGTTGGAAAACTACTAACCCAGTTGCAAAGCGACATTTCGTTCAAAGCGCGAAAGACGTTGCCAATTCAACAGCATTTTTAATCAAAACAATTAAAGCTATTGATGTAACATGTACGGAGGAAAGTCGGCAAAAGTGTGCTGAAGCTACTAAACCTTTACTTGGTACATAATTAAAATCTGATTAACAAATTAATTATCTTATATTAATTGGATATTATTACAGAGGCTGTTGATAATTTATGTGTCTATGCTAACTCGAGCGAATTTGTCAGTATTCCTGCTAAAATTTCATCTCAAGCGAGAGCCGAACAAGCGCCCATTTTGGATGCAGGCCGTAGATTAATTGACACTTCAAGTGATGTCATAATGGCATCGAAACATTTAATTATTATGCCGAAAGATCCAACCACTTGGCAACAATTCGCCAATAATTCGAAGGGATTGTCCGATTCGATGATAAAATTGGTTTCGAGCATACGGTAAGAATTGCAATTTCTATTTTTATTGTTCATTGGCTTATTATTAATGTGTAAAACAGAGATAAAGCACCAGGACAAGCAGAATGCGACAAAGCCGATCAAGTATTAAACAACAACATGCGCAATATAGATAAAGCGTACATGGATGTCGTCTCGCAGAACCTCATCCCGCGTCGTGGAACATCAGTCGGCGCGTTTAATCAACAAGTTGGACGTGCTGCGGCTGAATTAATTGATAACGTCGACATAATGCGGCATTCGGCGAAATTCGAGGCTGAAAATCTTGGTCATTCGGTGAATCAAATGGTGCAATACTTCGAGCCGCTTGTGCAAGGCAGCATTGGGGCGGCTTCAAACATGACCAGTTCGAAGCAGCAGGAAGTTTTACTAAATCAAGTTAAAAGCGTCACTGAGGCTGCAATTCAGTTTGTCTATGCGGCAAAAGATTGCGGTGGCAATCCAAAAGCAGTTAATTTGCATCCGGAAGTTGATGACGCCGCAAACTGCATGAAGGAGTCTCTACAAGAACTCGTTGGAAACTTGGAACATTTATCAATGCAAAGTGGCATTGTTACTGGAGTGATTGACAATATTACGAAGTCAATGAGTAAATTATCAGATAACAGAGCTTCGTTAATATTAATGGATACCGATGCTTCGTATGTTGATTTCCAAACACGAATGGTGGAATGTGCCAAGGACATTGCACGAATTGCAGGAGAAATGGTAAAGTTTAATTAATTCTCTAAACATAATTCTTATTTCTTCTATGTATTTATAGAGTGCTAAAGCTGCAACCGAACCACAAAACCTTGGCCAACTCTCCCTAGACCTGCAACACAAATATTATCAATTAGCTAATGATAGTATAGGAGCAGCAGCAGCCACAACTAATGTTGAGGTATCAATGAAGCTTAAGGAAGTCGTGCAAGCTCTAGGTGCATCTTGTATTGATTTAACACGCGCTGGTGGCGAATGTCAAGTACGTAACGACGAAATGGCTTTAAGGGAAATTGGTGACTCCGCTAGAAATGTAACAGATAAAGTATCGCGAGTCTTAGCAGCCTTACAATCAGGATCACGTGGAACACAGGCTTGCATCAATGCCGCATCGACTGTATCCGGTATCATTGGCGATTTAGATACAACAATAATGTTTGCAACGGCTGGAAACTTGAATCCGGAGAATGAGAATGAATCGTTTGCGGATCACCGGGAGAATATACTGAAAACAGCGAAGGCTTTGGTGGAAGATACGAAGACATTAGTTGCTGGAGCTGCATCTAGTCAGGAACAGCTTGCAGTCGCAGCACAGAATGCAGTTACAACAATAGGTAATTATAAATTTCAATTAAATTGAACAGTTTAAGTAAAGTTTTATGTAATGTTTAGTGCAATTAGCCGAAGTTGTTAAATTTGGAGCTGCTAGCTTAGGTTCAGATAATCCAGACTCGCAAGTTATGCTAATCAATGCTGTGAAAGATGTCGCCAGCGCTCTTGGTGATCTTATACATGCAACGAAAGCAGCAAGTGGAAAACCAATTAACGATCCAACTATGTCCCATCTAAAGGATAGCGCGAGGGTAAGTTAAAGTTTAAATTTCACATTCCATTCTAATCAAGGTTTAATCCTTCTAACGTATTACAATTACATAAAGGTAAAGAGTGTGGACTTTAAATGATTGCACACTAATTTCTATAAAACGAAAAAAAATGCATTAACAACTGCACATATCTAATTTGTTTTCTCATTTAAAGTCCACCAAACTATTTCTGATTTTCTTTTGAGTGATTATTATTATTATGCAACAAACGTTTCTAATCTGGAAAATGGGATTATTGTAACACATGTTTTAATTGGCTCCCAGGTACCAGATTCAGATACAGATTGGTGGATCTCTGATCAAGAGGAAGAACTGCTGCGTATATTAAGCGACAGCTGTGAAAATATTAATGCCGATTTACAAACTGACATCTCACAATGTTTAATTGCCACTTGATTAGACTGGTTTTGTTTTCATTTTTTTCATTTGTACCCTTTCCACATGATATTCTAAAAGGGTTACTTTATGTTTGTCTATCTACTTATTAATAACAATAATTTCGTTGCTAATATCCAAAATTAAGACTTTTTTTTTTAAATAATTTTTTGTATGTGTCCCAGTATGTTAATTTTTTCTATGTATGCGTAATAAATTTCGTGTTATAATTTAAAGTTTCCTTTGAAAGATATACATCACAAATTAATAATATTTTTTTGGTATGTATCAGTTGTGTTTTTGATGTCTAATCAAATATTGTTTGTGTGCTCTTCTCATTTCTACTAACCACATACATTAAAACAAAGCAACAGCGCAGTCTTTCTCAGATAATTCATTGGATATTTAATAAACGCATGTTTGTTCATTGATTTAAATCTATAATTTACTGAAAATGTTTTGTTGCTTCGCAGGTTATGGTCACTAATGTTACATCTTTATTAAAGACCGTGAAAGCGGTGGAGGATAAACATACAAGAGGAACACGCGCTTTGGAAGCAACAGTCGAAGCAATCGGGCAAGAGATGAAAGCGTTAAGAAGCAGCGATATGATGACAAGACACAATGTCACACCGGAAGATATCATTCGCATCACAAAGGATATCACTAAAGCCACTGCCAAGTCTGTCGCCGCTGGTATCAGCAACAAGCAGGACGATATCATCGCCGCAGCGAATCTATCACGTCGTGTCATATCCGATATGCTTATTATCTGCAAATCGGCATCGCATAATCTTGCCGAAACATTGGATCTGAAGCAACGCACACTTCAAGCGGGCGAGGATTGTGCCAAACAGTATCGTGAATTATTACTAGCGATTTTGCAAGGAAATTCATCGGATGCCAAACATACTCTTCCATTGATATCGCGGAATATTGCCAAATCGGTAACGGAACTGGTTGCGGTCGCTGAATTATTGAAAGGATCCGATTGGGTTGATCCCGAAGATCCGACTGTCATCGCTGAGAATGAATTGTTGGGAGCTGCGGCTTCGATCGATGCGGCCGCTAAGAAATTGGCCAATTTACGACCAAGAAAATCAATTAAGGTAAATTAATTATTTCAATTATCTATGTGAGATTAATTTCAGTGAAACAAAACGCATTTTACTGTTAGATATGTTTGATATTCTTGGTTGTTGTATTTGAAACACCCAGGAGTCAAACATATTATTACAGTGTTATGCAAAATCATCATAAATGGGCTGATATAGTTAAAAAGTGTTATGCAACAATTTAGTTTTTATTGATTTTCTATGTGACTGTTTCATTTCTAGACCAATGAACTGGATGAGTCAATGAACTTTGACGAAATGATCCTTGAAGCCGCCAAATCGATAGCTGCTGCCACATCAGCTCTAGTAAAAGCTGCCAGCGCCGCCCAGAGAGAATTAATAGACAGTGGCAAAGTTTCTGGAACACCACTTACTTCCTCAGATGATGGCCAATGGTCGGAAGGATTAATTTCAGCTGCGAGATTAGTCGCCGCAGCCACACATAGTTTAGTCGAAAGTGCTAACGCTCTCGTACAAGGCTTAGCCAGCGAGGAGAAACTTATATCGTCTGCCAAACAAGTTGCCAGCTCTACTGCCCAACTCCTCGTAGCATGTAAAGTAAAAGCGGAAGGCGATACAGAAGCGACACGTCGTTTACAACAAGCTGGTAATGCAGTGATACGATCAACGGATAATTTAGTTAGAGCCGCACAGAAAGCAATAAGTATTGAAGAAGAGCGTTCGTTGGTGCTTAATAAGCGGATGGTCGGTGGAATCGCACAAGAAATAAACGCTCGCTCTGAAGTATTACGCATTGAGCGACAATTAGAAGAGGCGAGAGGCAAATTGACGGCTATACGACAAGCTAAATACAAGCTGAAGGGTGGAGACACTTCTGGAGATGAAACTGATGGCAATATGAGCTTCGACGGAATAACACCGCGGTGAGTGAAGGTGTGTGTCTAACAATACTAATCAACTTGAGCTTGAATCTTAATTTTTTTATTGGGTGGTGTTGGCTATAGCAAAAACCTATCGTAGTGGCGTCGTAATTATTTGTTTTTATAGTTTAATTTTAAGTTTTTAAAGCATGAATTAACCTTTTACACAGTCCTCATAAATATTTTCAAAATGGGCCTCTTATTGCTCCAAACATGACTAAATTGCAAGAAGAATTGAAGGAAAAATTAAAAATCTCGCCTTAGGTAAGGTTCATCTTCTTTTTGACTCTTATAACACCAAACTAACGAACAATTTTCAAGTAGCTGTAGATATTAAGCTTAGTTTTGATTTTCTTTTCCTTTTTTAATCAATTCCTAGAGAAATTTATCAATTTTTCGTTTTTCAGAGGTGAATCTTCCTATTATCACAACCAATACAATCAGTCTGCTTACTCAGACACATATGGCTACTTAGAGAGTCCAGATAAAGTTAATACAATCGATCGTAACAAAATCAATTTACTTCCCGAAATCACACCATCCCAATATTATAATCAAACGTACAATTCATTCGCAAAATCCGCACCAAAATTCGTTTCCTCTCCAACGTACTTACATAGTCCCACATCGCCTGTGAAATTATCGCAATCAACATTTAAAGATATCAATATAATGAGTCCAACGTCCGATAAAACATTCGATTCTGCCCAGCATTATAAATATGATGCAGATTTATATGGTACGATACAAGATAGTAGTAAAATAGCCAGCCAAAGTAGTAGAAAATCGAGTTTAGGCGCGCGCGATAGCATCGAACATGTCACCACTCATTTTCCATCATTATCTGTAAGTAAAATGGATGCGCCCGATAATTATACCACCACCGAAGTATCTTCCAACACATTCAAAATTCCCGGTGGCTATAAAACCGTATCGAGCCGATACGAAACATATCAATCTTCATCACAGCCAATCGAATATATTGCAGCCGAGAAATATTATATAAGTCCATCGTCCACACATTTCGAGACAATCAAAACAAATGGATCCGATTATAAATCAGCATACGCGACAAACGTTCAACAACAATCGCCGCCAACTTTATTAAAAGATTCGGATACATTGGAGCAGTCGATGCTGAAAAAATCTGTAACGCAACATGTTAGCGAACGCAAAACCGTTCAGACTATGAAAAGTACGAAGCAGGAATCGTATGCGAAAACCTTTCGACTTGATTGATGAGTTAATATTTCGTTGCCATATTGTTTAATAGTTTTAAGTATTAGAGGTTTTAAGTGTCCTTAATTCATTTTGTTCTTAAACGAGTAACATGTAATGGTGCTAATGAAGCTTTTCTTTAATAATTTTACTTAACCAAATATAAATATTTTGTATATTTTTTAATTATATAGATTTATATAAACATGTATATGTAACATGCGATTAGTGCCTAAAAAAAAACTTAATTACTTAGTAGAGTTATGAAATGATGTGCCTATATAAAAATTAATTAATATTTTTTATTACAATTTAGTCATTTTTATTTTATCTTAATTTACAATCGACAATTTTTTGGATTGTTTTATTTAATTTATATATTGATGTAATATTTTAACAAAGCTGATTAATAAATAAAGTAAATGATTAATGAATGAAGTAAAATTTTATATGCATAGAGTTATTTATTCATAAATATAGTGCCATACAATAAATTTCATTACCAGCCGACAGTTACATTGTGCCTGGCCACATATTCCTTCAGCCATTGATAAATAGGAGCGTAGAATTGTAAAATCGGTTGCGTTGATATATAGTCCTGACCTGTTAGTATTTTGAGCACTTCACTCCAATGTTTACTTGCACCTAACGACATTGCCTTTCTAAAATTCATTAATTTTTATTTTATAATTGATAGAGAATATTTTAATTAATTTACTGCAGTAAACGACCACATTGTTTACATCCATATATATCACATCGATGCAAAGGGATGTTTAAGTCGTCCGTGAAATTGTTGTCGTTATTAAATTTACCAAACAGTGATATGTCGCAGAGTCCTTTAAATATTTGTATTTGTAATATGCTGCTCAGAAAGTATCTAAAAATAGAATGTTCGTTATATATTGCAGGTAAGTATTTCAACAAACCTAATGTAAGGAGTATTATCAGGAATATGAAATTTAGCTCCAGCATCAAAAAACATTTCTGCGCGTCTTTCCGGGGGCTTAATACCTCGATAATATTTCTGTAAGTCCCAATACGCCGTATTGTATTTATCCGCTTCAATGTTGCCATTAAAAATATTCCATCGATATAAGTCAACAATCAGAGCGAAGGGAATTTCAGGTATTTTGCTAAGTGCTTGATGCAAAAGTAAATAATTATCGATGTCTGAATTGAATAGGTCGTTATCAGATAGCAATCCTAAGCGATGTAAATGTTGCGGAATTAAAACGCCGTGCATTATTACGTCGCCTATAGTCTCATGAAAAGCGGAATTTGTTCCTTCCTATTAATTTTCTTACATGTATATTAATTTTATTGATATTTTACTATAAATACTTGATAAACAGGTGGTTGGTGTTTATAGGCCATATTATACTCAGTGTGACCCATTTCATGATGAATTACATAAAAATCTTCCATAGTTTGCTTTGCGCACAACAAAATTCTATAAAATTATATTAAACTTATTTATTTATTACACTGTGCAACAAATTTAGGGTTGTTGAATGTTATTCAAATGTTTTTATGTTTTCTAGACTAATTTGACTCTCCTGATTTCAAATCCGCCATCCAAAAATTTCCACCACGTCACATTTTCAAGATATATCAAATTTTCACTTTTTAACGTTTTACATGAAAATCCGAGCTTTATTCATAAATATAAACAAAATATACGCAATCAAAGTGCAAGTTTGTACAATTATGATTGTACACTTCACGCTGAATCCGAATATGCAATCTAAAATTTTCTATGATGTCACGTTACTGAGTTATGGAAAATTTTATGTTGTAATTGTAGCATCCGGGAAATTGCGCTGTACAAATATACAGATAATATATGCAATCAAAGTGCCTCAAAACAATGTAAATTTCACGATGAATCCGAAAGTCATCTCGAAAATTTTCTATGACGTCACGTTACCGACTTATGGGAAATTATGTGTTGCCATTGTTGCATATTTGGAAAACTTGCTTTTATATGAAATAAAAAGTCAAGTTCTAAACAAAACTAGGTGTATATTATAGAAAATTTCACGCTGAATCTGAAGCTGTAATCGCAATGTTTCTATGACGTCACGTTACCGAAATATA
>JAODFZ020020551.1:0-10591 GCA_027574845.2 Deinopsis erosa
CACACACACACATACACACCCATATACACATGATGCTCTTTTGATGTTGGAGCACAGATGTGTAAAGAGAATTGGAAAAGAGTCTCGCGCGCGCTAGTGCCATTTATTTAAAAAAGAAAGAAGAAAAAAAAATATAGCAAAAGCAGCACACATCAGAGAAATGGGAAAACAAGCGAGGGTGGTGGGTTGTATAATCTTGTATACCTCCAACTCAGGGTGCTTTGATGAAATGAGATTGAGATGCTTCTTGCTTGCAGGGATATTTTCAGAAAATAGCACGTAAATTGGCAGCGATTTGTTACAGAAATGAAACTAAGTTGGTTAGTTGAAGGCACATCTTTCTCTCGCGCGCTTTTTAACTACTTTACTAGATACGCGAAAACTTTTTTGATGAAATTACTTTTAATTTAAGCATGAGGAGAAAAATGAAAAGTATGAAAATACAAATGATTTCAACTTTAGAAAATGCAACGCATAAAACCACGCCAATACTAACCAACAGAGTCACGTTGCAAAAATATTTTTATCTGCCGAACGTTCCTTACATATGCAAACAATTTTTATACAAAATTTTCTTATTTATACATTGGAACAGTGAGAATTCATAATTAAATGTAATTGCCAAAATATAGTGATAATTATCTAGCTAACGATGTAGCTTTTTAATATTTCATGAATATGGTGAAGAGTTTTAGTATAATTGGTTGGTGGTAACATAATAGTAAATGGAATTTGAGTAGAAACATGTCGAAATGCGGTGTCTGTCTCTGTTATTAACTTATGTAATAATTTCGCTCGACAAGCGTTTATTAGTGTAAAGGGTCTGCCACAAGAGAGGCATCTTGGAATGGTGCGGTTCTGCTCTCAATTAACCTTATTAAAAGATATTATAAAGTTAATATTCTCCCTCTCTCTCGTTGGTGCAATTACTTCGCTTGCTCTCTCGCACTGAGGAACGAACAAGAAAGCGAAGAAAAGGAAAAAAACAAGTTCATCGTCTGTCTGTAGTTTCATATATATATTATATAAATTTGAATTCAGGTCGTGAATTTGCAGCAGCAAAGCGATGGTGCAAGTTTCGCACTCGAACGCGAAATATTATTAAAGTTTTGCTCGCTGCGCGCAAAGTAATGTAATATTTCCCAACTGTATCCACATTTCATCTTCAATTCCTCTCACCTCCCGCATCTACAACATGCACATAGATATTCGTCTCGTCTTTCCAATCCGTGTATGTAATTTATCATGGTTTTATATACTTTTTTTTTAGAATTACGCCGTCAGATGGAGTGCACATTGACGGTGCACACACGTATTGAATTTTTTCCACTGTATAAAAAATTCTCGAAACGTTTTAAATATTTAACGCGTTTAGTTCTTCTATTATCCTTATCAATCATATATGTATGTTAACTTCCTGCGCGCATCATTGGGAACTACTTAGGATGCAGACGGTTCGTTTCATTGTTTTCCCGAGTGGTGTTTGAAAGGCAATGATTATAATTCAGTCACACAGGCAGTCGGTGCTGTTCGATGCTTAAATTAGGCTACTTTACGTTGAGTATCTTACACAAAAGGCAAGAAGTCCAAGTGCTGGTTGTACAAACGAGCATTGCATGCAAATTGCGCATCATTTAAAATTGCAACTTTCCTCAATGCACCAGGTCCGTACTCCTTCCATTTTATCTGTCATATACAACCAAATAACAATTCGTTCTCATGCATTGCAAATTAGCTTATCCAATAGCATAAACCACACACGAAACATATATGAAAAGTTCGTCGTTGCATTTTATGTAAGCGATGCGCGCAAAATATATGTATATATTCTTAGTAGAATGCTGTAGCTGCAAATTATTACTCGGTTGTAAGATTAGCTTGAAAGAGACGGTTCTGATGAGGGTTGTAAAGTTGTAAAATACAAGAACATGCATTGTGATGATATGCACCTATACTTTGATGAGGACGTGTCCGTTTAGTAGACAATCTCATTTTGGTAGATTATAACAAGATCATATTAGTGATGATATCAGAGAAATATAATTTACTACCAGATCATAATGTGATTAGGGTGGAACTAAACCAACACGTACGAAATTTAACGTTTTTTACGTGTTTAAATGAATGTGGAAAAATATACAAAACGTTTGGAAAAATAAACAATGTGGAAATATGAAGAGTGATTTTCCTCTTCGGCGGCTTGCTTCGGTATATTTTGCAGCTGATTACGTTTCCAACGAGTTGGGAAATTGACTTTTGTCACGTTGCTTGACGGGTGTTTATGTTATGGACCGTATTTGCAGACGAAATACGAACGTGTTCAAATATTTCAACGCCTTTTGCTTTGATTAAACTCAAAAACGAATGGCTTATTCACTTGGAATAGAATGTTTTCACTTTGACATTCACTATTGAGTAAAAAATCTTTTATACACCGAATCAACGTGAACCTTGCATTCATATATAAATGTTTTCACCTTTTTTTTTTTCTCTCTTTTAACATTGCCATTTTTTTTCATCAATTTTGTGTCAAGGAAAAATGAATTTGCTCCCAAGTTCATGAAATTTTCAAAAATCTATTTTCTTTTGCTACAACTTTAATACATTTATGAATAGCATACAATAAACGGGCTAAAGTTTTGGATGTAGGATGTAAAATGTCGTGATGTACAGTTATAACTTAACTTGAAAGTGACTTTCTGGGGCATGTAATCGTCCCAGGACGGTAGTTGCGTGTCTCGTCTCTGCAACCCTTGTGTCGTAACTTGTAGACTTGAGTTCGACACCCGGGACTTAACTACGATAACCGGTCGCATGCTCTCGGGATTCTTATCATTTTGTGACCTCTGCAAACTTTGACCATTACACATGCACTTTACTACCCACAGCAGCCATCAACTTTAATAGCACTATGCATTTTATTATAAAATTTTTGGCAATTGGACTACTTATGTTAACAATTTCCAAGAATGTTTTATCATGGCAAAAATATTAACAATTTTATGTTATATGTAGATATAAAAAAATTAAAAACTTTCTCATATAACGAGTACGTGGAAGTCGTTCACAAGACAAGCGTTCATTTGTTTATTTTATCCAGCATATCAGAAATAATTGATTCTGTAGCCAATATTTCTTAGAATCGCATAACTTACCGAATGTCATTGCCACACACACATGATTTATTTTATTTTTAAACGAACATTAATCACTGAAGAAAATTAGCCTTGGCCACGAACAAACAAACTAAAAACGACGACTGGCCCTGGGTCGCGGTTTTTTGGTACTAAAATAAATTGCTGAAAAAAGCGTACCTGAAAACAACCCTTTACCTGTATAAACTATTTTATTACACCTTCAATACAAGTTTCACTTTCTTTATAGATAAAATTGCGTCGTCCTTCATCCTAAAGGGTTAAAAATTGTTAATTTTTTTTATACTCAACTTCAAAAAGAACTTGGTTTTTTTTATAATAGTACACGTTTTTTGGGGGTTTCTTTATTGTATGTTTATAGATGAAAGGGAAAAGGTTTCTAGAAATATGTTTTCAGTCGAAATATTCACTCAAGTGAAGCAACTGCACCATTTTAGTAAATTTAGTGTTAAATTAACTTATACTATGTGCAGTGATAAAACTATTAAGTTGAGTAACAAAATATGAACAAACTTTACAACAAAAGTTTACAGAGAAAAATGAATAATTTACGATAAGGTGCAAAAATTAATTACTTATTTAAATATTTTATAAAAGTCAAGTAAGTACATAATATAAAAAAAATAGATGAAATACCCACACATCTTTGTGAAATTTAATGCCCACACGCACGTTCATATTGTTTTAAGTTACATGCGGGTTCAAACCGGTTTCTTAATGCCATCTTTGAGGTTAATAAATATCATTAGCATTTTCTGTTTCAATATATTAAATGGTAATTTTACTATAACTTTATAAAATGTAAAATAGGATTAAATTTATATATAATATAAGCATGTCTTTGAACATTTAAATATTAATTACTAAAATATTATTATTAGTGCGCCCTATAACCGACGGGGCCCAAAGTAAAAATAATTCTGTTGTTTATCTTTTTTTTAATGCATAGACAAAATGCAAATTTTTTAGAATTTTTTTATGATAACTAGACGTTACAACTATTTTTTCATGTCGGCCCCCTCAAAGCACTTTCTTGATTTGCCTACGATATAATACGTCATTACATACTACAGATAAATGAATAAACATATTTATGTAAAATTTAATTAAAAACCTTACCAAACTCATTTCAATCATATTTTCTCTATCAGTTATCTGTATTGCCAATACACCTACAGATGTATAATGCAGCAATTTAAATTCAGTTACAAACGAACAATTTATTTTGAATCAATTAATTGGCCTTTATCATCAATATGCATGAAGTTTATGCAAATCAAACAAGTCTTGTTGAATAATTGTCCATACATAGATGAATGCGATGCTATGTTGTTGTTGTTATTTTATGCATAAATTGGTTTAGTTAATTAAGTTTTGTTTTAAATAGCATAATATGACGTTTTATGAATATTTATGTAGGAAATTCATTTGAATTTGATTAGTCATATGCATATGGTTGTGCTTTGGCATGTTATGAAGGAAATAATAAACAATGCTGAGCTGTTTGAGATATTTTTTGGAAGTTTTGTAATCAGAAGCGTTCTGATTTATTAATGAACGTAAATTAACTCCTAATTGATATAGAATGAACAGCCTTTTTGTTTGTTTATAATATTTTCGTAATTTTATAGTCAAGCCACTTTAATACTAAACAATTTTTTAATGTTTCTTGTTCACTATTTTAATAAACAGTTTTAAGTGTATTATTGGTTGCTTAATGATGTGTTTAGAAATCATTACTTACACAATCAAAATTATTGATTTTCGATAAATAAATATATTCAATAAATATATTATTTTATAATAAAATTTTATAGTGCGCAATACAAAGATCTGAATTTCTTTATTGTATATAGAGAAAGAGAAAATATAAGTTATTACGTATATGGAATAGAAATTTATGGTATTCAACTCATTCTAAAGATAATTTTAGCAATGTTTATTGATTTCTTTATATGGAAGCATTTTCACTGTCAATGAACGACCTTCGTTGTAGTAAACAGCGACTAACGGGCGCGTGTCGTTGCCGCGCCATAAAATCATGTTTTATGTGCGCGTTACATCATATAGTGTCGTGACCTACTTATTCATCTCTTGAAAAAGTCCCAAAAATAGGAAAAAAAATTATATTAATCTAATCTCCTTGCATTACATGTCACCGCACCTTTTCTTCATTTACATTTCATTCCAGTTTATTACCTTTAAATTTGCGCGAAGCTTTGTACCAAAATCTCAATTATCATCAAGCACACAGAAAGGAAAAACTTATCTTATTTATGCATAGTGTATATGTCGGTTTTTTAAATAGCAACCTGATTAGTATCAAAAGCTCTTGTATTATGAGCTCAATCCCTTTCTGGTTTAATTAACCTTTTTGGTGAAATATGTATGAGAGGATATTATCCTCATCTAAACTCTAATTACGGATGTTGTATATGTGAGTTGGTCCTTATGCATGTCATGTATATTTTTTTGGTTAAGGCTTATATAATGTAATCTAGAAATAAATCTAAAGTGTTTCGTGTTGAAGATGATGATGGCCGTTTGATCGTGCCCGTTTTGATTGGGAGGAAAATATAAAGAGCGCGCGCGCATCTCATCAATACTGCATCCTAGCATTCTCAGTCATCATCCAACATGCATGCCCCTCTTCAATATATATCTACACCAAGGGGAACATGTATGTACAAACATGCAACATTTATCACTAAAAAAAGAAACATTTTTTTCATCATGTCTGCGTAACGTATCAATATATTAATCGCATTTCATATGCAACCAATCTTTCTCCTCCAACCTTCAACTTCAAGTTGGGATTAAAACGTTCATTTTGCAACTTTTTTAATTTCAGAACTTGTTACTAGAGTTAAGCTCTTTTTGATTTGATCGCTTCTTGTTTATATACATACTTTTGGAACTAACTATCCGCATAAATCCTTCAAGACCCCTCTTCGTTTTCAAACATGTGTGCAACCGATAAACTTCGTCTGGATCTACTTTTCTCTTTTAACTTTTTTTAGGCTGCGTATACATTTCACCAATTTGAATTTAACCAGACAGTTTTGCTTTGGCAGCCACGTAATCTTTTAATACAGTTATTAACTCTTTGATAATTATATTTGTCCATATTAGCATTAAAAACACGCAACGGTTTTATGATAATTGCTCAGTACACAATTTTTTCTCTCGCCCACTCTTTCTAAATTCGTTGCACGTAGGCATAAACCACTTGCACAAAGTAATTAGCAATTTTTCCTTAATACCATCAGCAATAATTAGTAAGACGTTTTTAATTTACGATATGACACATCCTGAATTATAAAATAACGCTGAGAACAATAACAAATCTGAGTACTTACATATTTAATGCGTTGTGGAATGTTGTTTATAATAAAATTGGGATTAGATGATGTTTTAAAATAGCTCCGTTGGAGGGTAATTTTGGAGTGGCTTCATAATCTGATTGCTGCATTAAAGTGCTCAATTTATTACTTGTAATATATACAAATACTTGATTTATTATCACCTTGTTACTGTTAAATTTATGCAAATATAAATTATTTAATTATATAAGCAAGTCTTAAACTGGTTTGGCAATATCATGCAACGATGGAAATGATTATCAATGAGACAGCAAATATGATAATATCGTTGGGAAAAAAACTTCTTTTTGTGTGTATCTCCATCATGTATCGATTTTTATGAAACATTTCGTTAAATCTCATCATCAACTTATATTCTGTGTACTTCCTTATATTAAATAATTCTTAAAAGCTTTTTAGAGTAACTGTTGAATATTGATTGTGCAACATTTCTTTTTTCAATATATTTCACAGCATTCACGTAGACATTAATTATGTAAAATATGATAATTGCAATAATTAAGGATTTTCCATAAATTATTAAAGTTCATATATTAAAATCATTATTTATAATTATAGGCTTGAATTTTAATTTATTGCTTGTTACAATTAATTTGAATAAAAGTCTGAATTAAAACATAATAAATTTAATGCGATTAATGTAAAAAAAAACTGATTATGTATTTATTAAAAATTCTTTTAAAAACTTGATTAGCCTAGTTACAAAGCTAACCAACTCCATTTCTCAAAAATTTTCAAGAGAAGCAAAAAACTGTTTATGTATTGCTTGCCTTCCTAATAAGTTGATTTTTGTTTATAATATTCTCAGTGTGTTCAATTTACACTAATATTGTTATTTTTCACAGTTGAGTAGAAATTCCCAATTCAAATAAATATTGAGACATAACTAAGATATTAAATAACCTTTTTAGGAACACAAAATAAACGAATTATATCTAATCTTTGAACAAATATATTTTTAACATTACGGTGTTTTTTCAAGCACTTAAAGGCATTTGAAATTAGAATCACAAGAAATAGCAATTCCCATGAACTGTAACATGACTGAATCCTAGTTTTATGATAGCATCTCTTGGAGTTGGCGAAAACTATCAATTTTATCAATGTTTAAAAAGCTTAATTTTGAAAATAATGAACAATTAAATTTAATAGGTTCTTAAAAAAACACTACGTTAGCAATTTCAATTATAAAACATGCATTTACATAGAAAACATTATTAATAATAAATTAATTGGTCTTTATCGTCTAATTATACATTCATATATCAATATTTACGAGGCATGTGACGAGTTCATTAAAATTTCTATTTTTTTAAGTTTGTTTAAATAATAAATATGATTATTAAACAAAACGCTTCTATGTGCTGTTTATATAGGAGATGAATATTATAAATGAAATGGCAAACAAGTCACACCACCATAGACAGAAATTGGATATATAATACAAACAACAAATGTAATCAGACTTTAGCAAATCACTAAACTTAACAAAAAATAAATAATAATTTGTTTACAAAACGAGCTGAACCACTCAACAAATCACATCGCTGTTGAGTGCTTTCAATAACAAAAAACAAGATTAAACTACGGGGTTTTTTCGTTGTTGTTTGTTGTGCGGTTAAAATTGGAAAAATAGTAAAAGTTAATGAACGCCAAAATTAATTAAAGCACGAGAACCCTTCACATCTTTTTTTGCATTTAAATTAGTGCTGTTTAATTAAGAAAGTAAAATGCCGGTTTTTTCCTCTTCTCTTTCTTGTCTTTTCGCTCATTTTTAAACTGGCTTTAGGGTTGGCAAATAATGTGCTTTCGAGTAACAGGGAAAGGGCTTACTGTTTAATCCAAATATATGTTGCCTATATGAAAGGATGATTTGCATCGATGACTGAAAGCTCTTTTCGCTCCTAATAATTTACGAAAATAAAAGAAAAATATATGGGACACATGTCGCAGTTTATTACACTCAAAAAACTTTTTTAATATCAATATCATGTAATTTTAAAAGTATTTCCAGTTCTTTTTTCCTCGGCTTTGTTCTGGGAATTGGCGAAATTCATTTCTTTTTTTATATATCATATAGACAAAACACATGTGTGTATGAGAAAATTTGCGCTTTTTATGTGAGTTATTACAAGTTGTTGGTTACAACAAGCCGTGTTTATGGCCTTACAAAATGATAAAAAATCTCATATCCGACTTGGATTTATTTTTTGCGTTTAACGGAATTGAAAATTAAAAATGTTTATAAAACGCTGTGTAAATGAAGTTTAAAAAAAATATCCTATTCGCTTCATACAACAACAATAGGAAAACTTATCACATAGTAAAAAACCTTTTTCTCTTTTCCATTCATTTTTCAATTTACTTTGAAAGCTCATTGAATGAAAATCCTTTATTTTCACACATATTGCGGTTGAGTTGTTTACCCTCAGCCTATCAACCAATATTTTCCATACACACGTGACTGAATGCAATCAGTGAAGGTATTTGTTCAATATCACGATGTAAAATATTATATCGTTCAGAAGGATAAAGCGCAATTCTTATATTTATTGAATTTTATTAAATTAAATCGATTCATCTAATTGGCAAGTAAAAACGGTGTCCCAATAATAATATTACAAGTGTGCGCAATTTTGAAAACTTTTAGTTTAATTTTCAGCGACTTCCTTTCTATAATATTAGAATTTCGTAACATGTGGACGTATAATTGTAGAGGCAAAACTCTTTCTCTCTCTCATTTTGATATAAGCTTGTAACATGAATTGAGCAAAATTGTAAAATGTCTGGCTGCAGCACGAAACTAATTTCATACAATTAGGGAACACAACTGTTTGTTGTGTTGTTGTTATATATAGTAGACTATACAGAAGGACTTCAAATATTATACTCTTTATTTCTGTTTGGGTTATAAAACTGTTTTCAGCATCAAATTTGCATTCGAAACAAGGCGCACGACGTTCTTCTATTAAAAATTCTCACGTTTCTGTTTAAATGAAAATATTTTTTTGCTTTGTTTTAAACGCGTTTTAACTCCAATTAACTTTTATTCCCATTTATCTACATATTTTTTTATTTGTGATCTGCACGTATACTTGTTTTTTTTTTCGTAAATTATACGCACAGGATATAAAAAAAACGAGTAGAAAAAATATTTGTCTCGAGCCATAAATAAAGACTAAATTGCACAATTCCTTGAAACGTTTCAAGATTATTTTTTGAAAGCAAAAGTAAATTGAAAGGGTTTAAGATAGGGGTTATAAATAGACGATTGCTGCTGCTTTTTAGGTCTTCCTATTGTTGATTTGAAATGGATCATAGTTTGAGGTCTTTTTTTGAAACATCTACCATAAACCAAGAAATATTTTTCCTTTTTGTTATTGATACCGATATTGACAATAGTTTATTTTTTGTTGCAGGAACCACAATTTTCGTTCCGGTGATGGATCTATGCATATAACAATCCTGATGATGTTTGAGATAATAAAGTGGTGAGTTAAATTTTTAAGTTTCGATAATAATAATCGCATAAAATGGCTTTACGAGCGTGTAACGTACCAAACATGACATAAAAGCATAAAACACACTTCATTCATACTGGTAGCAAGTTGTAAAGTTGTAAAGCAATATCAAACCCATCCGAAATTAGTAGAATGTCCCACATTTACAAATTACACCATAACGGCTATAAAAACGCAATAAACGCGGCGAATAAAATGCTTGCGGTAGGTCAGGGTTTTTGGGTCGTAAAACACTGTTATAGTCACAAGTCGTATGCCGTAAAAACCACCGCGCCCATGTATTTTATTGGCATCGGCCTAACGAAATTCTACGTACAAAGAGGACCGTTTTCGTACTCTTCGTCCCGAAATCGGCGACGCGACGCTCACACATCAATCGCACGCTCACAAAAACTGTTTCGTCTACTATCAAATGCAACTGACTTCAATCTTCCACAGAACCTAATATAATTCCTCTATAATTAAAACTAATTCCTTAAATGTGTCCTAGAACTTTCTGAAAACATTAAAACAATTCCTTTAGTTAGGGAAT
>JAODFZ020020579.1:0-12550 GCA_027574845.2 Deinopsis erosa
GCTGCTGCTGCTGCTGCGTTGTTTTCTTAGATGAATCATTTGAGAAATTCGAGTTTTCATTCGTTGCTGATTTTGTTTTATTTTGCTATAAAATATAGAATATGTTTTACTAATTTCTACTATTCATATTACTAAAATATTTTAATATTTTTACTTGATGTACAGATTGATCGCCAACTAAAAGTAGTCCAGGAACTAATTGACGTCCTCCACTACCACCAACTGGAGTTTCAGATTTTTCTTCCATAAATGTTACTTTACGTGGTTTTTCAGTTACTTCTAGTTCTTTATCCTAGCAACCGGAAAAAATAAACGAATGAATAAAGGAAGGAAAAAAAAATTATTATACATTTACCTTTGATAATGATTTGGTAGATGGTGGTTGTTGTGGTTGTGGGGGAGTTGAATAACCCATTAGAGTTAACAAAGCTTGAGCTGCATTCCTTTTAGCGAATTTCTTATTTGGTCCAACACCAGTAGCAGAATAACCGGAAACGGATGCCTGAATGACAAATTCTCTTCGACGTGGTGCGCCTCGTTCTTCCAGCACCGTATAAATCGGTTCTTTCGCCTTATTCGCCTGTTGAATTTGTATCAGACGAGAAATCGGATTGATATCCTCAACAAAATCATTCGGCTTCTCCGAATTGACTTTGATCAGATTGCGTGTTTTCTTTTTCGTAGCAACACGTTTCCGTTTCATTTGCTGTGAATTATTTACGGGAAGTGGTGGAAGCTGTGATAATTTTTCTAACATCTTTTCCGCTGCATGTTTCTTTGATATTTTCTTACCATTACCTTCACCCTCAACGATACAATCAGCAATCTTGCATTGCGTTATGAAGACTTTCATATGCGGTGGTCCATTCTCACTCTTCACCTCAAACACCACATTCAAATGACGCTTCAATGCGATTTCATGTACCAATGATATAGGTGACTTTAATTCGGTATTCAATTCGCCTAACGATTTATCCTGTTCACCACCACCAACACCACCACCTCCACCACCACCACCACCCGTTTTACAGTTCTCTTCGTGCTCGATTTTGGAATCATCATTATTAATCTTCTTAATTTCATCAATCGCTTTGGTGGCGGCATCATGACGGGCTGCTTGGATTGTATATCCGCTACCTGGATATTCTCGTTCACCTACTCTTAAACGAACCGAACACATTTCACCGCCATTTGGTTGAAAACCAGGTTTATACTGACCATGATAACGATTATCATATTGATACTGATTGCGGACGTTATGATTACGTCTTGCATCGTAATTGTAGCGTGGCTGCCCTTGTGGATTGTACATTCCATGGCGATAGTAAGGAACGATATAGCCCTAAGAGATAAGATAACTTATAATCAGTTTAGTGAGATGATGATAGATAGATAGATAGATAGATAGATAGACAGATAGATAGATAGATAATAGGTTATTGAATTTGAATAGATTGAAGAGAAAGAAAAGAAGGACTTAAGGACTTACCTGTGCTGGTGTGTTATTATCAACAATATAAACCGTTCGTTCACCTCTTTTCATAGCAAGAGCATTTAATTCAACAGTTGGTGTAACCATTCCCGTATTATTTGTCCTCATGCCGCCGCCGCCGCCACCACAACCGCCACCACCACCACCTCCTCCTCCTCCGCCACCCGGTCGTAAATTCCGTGACGCTTTCGGCGGTGGTCGTCGCAATTGCGTTTTATCAAGTGCAATAGCAGCGGCTGAATGTTGAGCTTTTTTAATACTTGGTCCTTCTGCTTCGTATTCCTCATTGCCCAATTTCAAGGTAACTGTAAAAATTTTCTTATGTGCTGGACCTTGTTCGCCGGTTAATCTGTACTGATGTTGGATTTTATTGTATCTTGCTAATTCATTTACTAAACACATTGGCGTTTTCTCTTTCATGTTTGCCAAGTTGGGCACAGTTGAAGAAGTAGTGGTATTTGTGATCGTTTGTTGTTGTTGTTGTTGGGTCTGCTCCACAGGTATTTCGGATGCTTCATTTGGATCATAATAGACTGGATTTGTTTTTGGTTGATGCTGTATTGGAGTTACTGTATTTATTAATGTTGATGGCATTGAAACTAGAACACCCGTGTGCGGACCAGGAACTGGCATTAACATTCTTTGTGGAGCCATTTGTTGTATATTCATTCTATTAAATCAAAATATTTTTACAACATTACATATTTTTTAATCTAAAAGAAACATTCGAGAATTCAACCTGAATGTTTTTTACCTTTACTAAATAATTTTCTAACAAAGTTCAAAAACTAAAATTTCTATAAATTGCTTCCACGAAATTTTGATAGGAAAACTAAAAATTTTGTTTTTAATACCACCATAACCACCACTAACTTCATAGATAGACCAAAAACTAAAAAACTTTTGATAAATTTCTACTAAATATTAAAGAAAAGAAAAAATAATCCAATTTTGTATTGTTTTTTTTTTATTTTTATTTTTTTAACTTACCTATTCCTTTGCATTGCTGTTGGAGGTACGTGATGATGTTCTGGATGTCGCATCATATTTACGTTAATATCTTTAAACTGAAACGAAATATGTATATGTATGAATATATGCAATTACATCACATCGACGACAAACACAATAATAATAATGATTATGTTTATTTAAAAAATTAATCAATAATTAATATTAGTGTTACATATCAAATAATAATATCATTTATTACACATCTTTAATATTATCCTAATTAACTCTAAATGCATATTCATTTATGCGATTCGATTAATTTTAATTTGAAATAGGAGAAATTTTAAAACAATTCGTTAGAGCTAAGGGAGTAAACCGGTAAGTTATCTTTGATGCATTTTTATGCGTATATCAAACTTACCCTTAATTTATCGTTAATAATATTTGTACTAAAAACACTTTATTCCTTTGTGTTATCGTAATATTATTATCAAACACCACTACTAAATCGTTTAAATACGTTGGCAAACAATAAAGAAAAAATAGCAGTTAACATGCGGCCATGATACTTGCTATGCACACTTTAGGATGTTGGTAGCACTTCTTTAGTAACTTTTACGTTTAACTTAAAGTTTATGTTACATTGAATAAATCAATAATTTTTCAAAATATCATATAAAGAATTAGTAATACATAAACAATTTGTTCATTTAATCATTTAATTAAAGTAGTTTATAATTTTTATTTGGAATTGGTTTAAAGCAAAATTTACTAAAAAGTTTTGAATCTAGTTCTATACAAGTTGTTATGTTGGTGAAAGTGAATATAAATAAATAAAATACCCGCAATTTAATGTAAGTTTCTATTAAATTTTATAATTATTAATTGTAGTAAGTAAACGGTAGGAGAATTAATTAAATGCAATTAATAGTAATATATAAAAAACACACTTATTATAAGAGTGAGAAGAAAGAAAGTTAATAAACAAATTACATAACCTCAAATTTTTTACGAAAATTTTGTTTGCTAAAATAGAATGATGGAAATTGAAAGTGAAATAATAGACGGAGAAGGTTCGCTGGGCGTTACTGGCAATTCAATAGCAAGGGAAACCAGCATTAATGATTCTCATTTACTAAACGATATTAGAATGGGTGAGGATAGTAACAAATCAACTAATGAGGAATTTGAACATGTTAATGCCGAATCAACTGAAGATGACGATACATCAGCACAAAATTCAAAAGGTATACACATATATTTGTATATTACATAAATAAACGTCTAAACGTCTAAACTACTTTGCTAAACAGATCCATTTGAAAACGAATCTCAAATGGAGAACGAACGAAATGTTCTGGAAACCGAAGAAATAGAATGTAGCAATCAAATAAGTGTAAGATCAATTTCGACACTATCAAATAACATTGATCGAACGTCGGAAAATGTTTATTATTGCTCGATAAGAAATTTAGAGACGAAAAATAATTGTTTGATGTGCCATTTTGTAAGTTTCGGAATGAATAGTACCAGAATCGGGTATTTGATGCTGATGTTATGTTTTAGGTGAAAACGGTGAAATATAATTGTTCGATTAATAAGGAAATGAAATATCTTTGCACAGACCATTGTTTGAGTAAATTTCAAGCGACTCATTCGGTTATTTTGCATGAATATTTTCCGAAATTTTATGTGCCTGAATTAATTGATGCGAATTATAAATTTATTCGACAATGCAAGCAATGTTCAACTGCTATAAAAACAGTTCCAAATTGTTCATGGGAAGCGATGGACTTTTGCATGGAACATTGTTTATGTATGTAAATCATCCATCTGTGATGTGAATTTGATTAGTTAATTATTTTTTCTCTACTCTTCGTAGATCGTTATCAAAAGAGAGTTGGTAAAAGATGTGCGGAATGTGATAAGCCTGTTACCTATAATCAACTTGGCAAATATTCGTTTCTCTTCGGTTCTATCGTGCGACAATTTTGTAGCAGTAATTGTTTGGAGACAAAGAAAAAGAAGATACGAATTTGTTCGTATTGCCAAAAAAGTATTCAACGCACTAAAACGGTATTAGGCAATAAATATTTCTGTAATGAAATGTGTAAAGGGATGTTCGATCAGCTGCAAAAGCCGAAAAGACCTCCATACTTAGTCGATCCGGATATCCGTTGTTTCGTATGTAAAATACAAAAACCGATAATAACTGAATTTGATTATCATCGACAAAGTTACTATTTTTGTTCGATGCAATGTCTAACAGTATTTAAGTTTATTCAGAACGTTGAAACACCGCCGAAAAAATGTCACACTTGTTCGAAATATGTTCTACAACAATATTTAGAAAAGAATGCTCTTTACTATGATAATTTTATTCATTACTTTTGTTCGATGACGTGTCAGTATATTTATATAATAACACATCGTCGTGTTGTTCCTTGCATTTGGTGTAAGGTGAAAAAATACAATTTTGATATGATACAAAAGAATAAATTTTTGGGCAATACTGTATACACTTGTTCATTATTTTGTTTGAATCAACTGACTGTTAGTGCGGATGAGATTCTACACAAGAAGAAACTTTGTTATCGATGTTCAAAAGAAGTTGGCGTTTATGATTTGAAATTAGCAAATGGAACAGTTCATACATTTTGTTCAAATGAATGTATTGCAGCCTATCAAAGTCAGAATATCAAAAATGCAACACCACTTCTGCCGCCACCTCCACCACCGCCAATAAGAAAAATTAAAATGTTGAAACCGAAACGTAATTTAACTATACATAGATAATTTTAAATAGATTTATATATATATTATGTATTATTGTAGAAACTCTGCCTGATAAGCCAGGTCCATTGCCAGTGATAACGAGCGTTTGTTCATTGGCACCGAATGCAAAATCGAAAACACGTGATGCGCCAATTAAGAAAATTATTATAATAAAACACCCGGAATTACCACAAGTGAGAAATATTGCTATTTTAGTGAAACCGATGCAAAACGATTGTTCAACTCAAACGCATATCGACACAAATGACTTTCAATTGCAAACCGAAACAACTGAATCCGGTTTAAATTTTCTTCCCATTTTAGTACCCATTTACATTCCAAGTCCATTTTATATGTGGAACGCACCGCTCCCTATCCCAAAACCGTTTCCATTGATTATTCCTTGTCCAATTCTTATACCACTGACGAAGCAAACTGCTGATAATGTTATGAAGGAAGTTAAGGTTTGTTTAGCTATATTTGATTGTATCATTCATTTTTTCATTTCAATCTAACTTATTGTTTTACAGAAAGAACAAGTTAAAGCACCAACCGATCCATTTGAAGCCGAATTACTTATGATGGCTGAATTGGTTGCTGCTGAGAAAAAAGAAGAAACTATTGAACCATCAAGTAACGATGACGACGAGGAGGACAATGATGATGATGGCGATAATGATAATGATCATGCAGGTAAATTATTATTATTATTATTATTAGGAAATAATATGTGCATTGTTTTTAGAAGAGAGTTATAGTCCGGAAGCAGTTGATACAACTAATGCGTTCGGAGAGGATATGCTTCAAATTGCATTAAAAATGGCAAGTGATTTTGAGGAGACGCCGGTCGATTTAGAAGGAGCTTTAACTGCGAATACTATAACACCTACACGACAAACTCAACAAACGAATGAAAGTAAATATAATTGATTTGCGGATAATGAATGAATGAATGAATGAATGAATGAATGAATTCGATTTTATTCTTATGTATTTTAATATTAAAGGGGAAGATACGCAGCAAATACAAACCGCACCATCTACACGCAGTACTAGTAGTAGTAGTGGTAGTAGTCGTGGTCGAAGAGGTCGTGGCAGACCATGCAAAAGTGTACAAATGAAACGAGGACGAAGACCAAGCGCTCACATGAATGTACCGCCTCTTGCACCTGCATCTGCTCCTCTACCGCCACCCGAACCTGTTGAAAAACCAGATGCCCATATGTGCTTAAAAGTAATTCTCATCTCTTCCCTTCTCGTTTATTTGCTAATGCTAATTTAATGAACACAATTTTAGTTCACTTTTGGCGTGAATGCATGGAAGCAATGGGTGACAACTAAAAATCAAGAATTAGAACGTTCGTCGCGTCGTCTAAAATTATTCAAAACTGATTTATTGCAATTAACCTCAGACGAATTGAATTACACGCTTTGTTTATTCGTTAAGGAGGTGCGAAAGCCAAATGGTTCCGAATATGCACCCGACACCATTTATTATTTATGTTTAGGTGAGTTGATGAAAATGAATACATATGAATTGAATATATAAAATATTGAATCAATTTCAAGGTATTCAACAGTATCTATATGAAAATGGACGAATCGATAACATATTTTGTGATACGTATTATGACAAATTTACTGACACTTTAGATGAAATATGTAAAAAGTTTCCAGCGTTATATAATGATTCACGTAAGTCAATCAAATAATTATACTACTAATAATTAAAATAAAACAAACTGAAATCTATCTATCAATTTCAGATTATATTGTAACTAGAGTGGAAGAGGAACATTTATGGGAAAGTAAGCAGTTGGGTGCTCATTCACCGCATGTTTTATTAACAACGTTAATGTTTTTCAATACGAAGCATTTCAATTTGACGGTATTGTTTCTTATTATTTATTATATGTAATTATTATTATTATTATTATGTATTTTCTTTTTCTTCAGACTGTTGATGAACATATGCAATTATCTTTCTCGCATATTATGAAACATTGGAAACGTAGTGGTGGTAGTAGTAGTAGTTCAAGTCAAAGTGGAATGACAAAACAATCGGCATCAAGAAATGTTTTATTAAGATTTTATCCACCGCAATCGGCATTAGGTAGGCATTAGTTTTGAATAATTAATTAATATATGTGCAATGAATGAATGAATGAATGAATGAAATTTCATTATAGATGGAAATGTACATAAGAAGAAAGTATACGAACAGCATGAGAATGAAGTGAATCCGTTACGTTGTCCAGTAAAGTTATACGAATTTTACTTATCAAAGTGCCCGGAGAGTGTAAAGACGCGTAATGACGTTTTCTATTTATTACCTGAGAGATCGTGTGTACCGGATAGTCCAGTATGGTATTCGACGATGGCATCCGATCGTTTAGCTTTGGAGAAAATGTTACATAGAGTGAAAATGGTTAAAGAAATCAATGTCGCTTTATTAACGCATTAAGAAGATACTTAGAATATGAATATTTTGATTAAATGTTTTGTATTAGTTTGATGACTGATGCAATTCTTTTTTCTCTTTATTGTACATTATCTCTTCAGTTTCGTCCGGTATTAATTTATCTACTACTACTTTATCTAGGATTGGTATCAAACTTAAGCTTTTTGGTGGCGTTAATTTAGGTGCACTTGATGTGCGACCTCTTTCAATCACCTAAAATTAATTAATTTTATAATAAATTGATGATTGTTTAGGCGAAGCGACAATTTACCTTATTATAGCTGTTGCTTACGATAGGTCTATTTAATTGTCCTCCTGAATATTTAAATGAATTCTTTGTTGTTGTGCCAACTTCAATTGCTGAACGTAATAAATCAACTTTTGATGCGCTGCTTCGAGTTCGTGGATAAACACCGTAACAGTCACTGCCACGTCGTATACGACATTCTTTAATGTTACTATCAATTTTAGTCAGAAATCGGCCAAGTGACGTCAATGAACCAATTTGATTATATTCAATCATTAAGCTTAAACGTTCAAAACTGACCATTGTGCCTTGATCGCGAGTCTTTGGTTCATCATCATCATGAGATTTAATCTCTTCGATAGATTTCTCTAAAGAAGAAAAATGAGAATCATTTTATCGAATTATTGAATGAATTAATTGAATTAATACGTTTACCAATCTCTTGCACCTCTAACATTTGCTTCAAGTCGATTCGTCTAAGCCAGAAATAGTGAAGTATACAATACGTAATGCCTGAAATAACAGCAGCAAGCCCCATGATACGAAATGCATTTTCAATACCAAACTCTCCTATTAATCGACCACCAATGAAACTCCCACTACCACGACCTTAATTAAATTAATTATGTAATTTAATTTAATAATAATAAATAGAAATAAAAATTTATACCTACCAATGCTAAAATGAGACATTGCAATAACGCCAATTAATGTGGCTAAAAGTCCTTTCGGTGCAATAATTGCACAATAAGTTGCAGCAGCAACCCACATTAGATGCACAGAAAGTGATTCCATTGCTTCGAAGGGAAAACACCACCATGGGCTTCTGCAAATTGAATGAATTGAATCCATATGTACCACCTATTTCTATGTACACTTACTTGATGTATGAGTAGCCCATTAGTCGGAATGCATGTGCAAAGAATGCCAAAATAATAATATTTATGTGACCCAGTTTTTTCGTTATTTTTTCGGCACCATATAGAAATGGTAAGGAACTCATCGTTCCCACCGTAACGGTAATGCCAAGAAGTGCGTTTGGAGCGCCTAAATCTTTCAAATATAGAAATAAGTAATTTTCTATAAATCCCCATGGATTGCCCAAGAGAAACATGAATAATATGAATACAATAACATTGGGCATTTTCAATATGCTAACAAGATCTTTAAATATATTATCAGCTGGTATTTTAGTTCCTAAGGGCATTAAGTAGACAGCAATTGCCGAAATAATCAACAATATGTCGTAGGTGTAGAAGGCTGCCGAATAGTCAGTGTATCCCAATAGTTGGCTGTTGTAATCAATAAGTGCTCCGGTGATTGGTGAAAATAGGGCCATACCTAAACTGGAGAATAGTTTTTCACGTCCAAAATCGCCACCATACTTCTCAATCATAGTTAATGCGATTGGATCCATTATTGTAACACCAGCCGTCATCATAATGCTGCCAATGAAACGCAAAACGAAATAGATCCAAAATGTCTTATGATCGCTTTCCTTATAATCAGGCGGACAGATATCGGGTCCTCCTCGCCGAAAATGACATTTCTGTACGATGCAATCGCCCGTCCAATCCTCCAAACGCTGTTTCGATGTAAAATTAGCGCGCAATACAATGCCGCCGCAACGCAAATCGCTCGCATCTAATTCGGTCAGATTAACACCTGCTTGCAATAATAATGTCTCTGAGAAATTACGTTTAAAGCCAATTGTATTTTCGCCTGCATCTTTTGATATTAGAACGCCAACTGCTTCCACTGCATCACCTAAATTTGGATGCATATCTAATGCGAATTGAACAGCCGGTCGATTTGGTCTATAATTAAATTGGAATGTAATGTAATGTAATGTGTAAAATGTTTTTAATTTTATATAAAACCTATCATTGCTTCCTAAACTAAAAACAAGATCATCTTCTTCGCCCGGATCGAATTGATCATTAACATTTGCCATTGTATTATTCAATAAGCAATGATCAACGCATAAATCAAGAACAACATCAATCTCCTCCTCATCTGGACAATCTCGACTCAGACAAGGACTCCACCATACTTGTACTTCCCCTTTCGGATGTCGCATTACATAGCCGGGAGGAAGAATGCCCGGCACCTCTTGATGTGGAATGATGAATAGGGAATGATGAATGCAGGCGGTTAATAGAAATGAGATGATAACGACTGGCTTATATTGTCCGAATTTATCAATTAGGAAACCGGTTAGTGGAGGTGTTAGGAATGTGGTGAGTGGCAATGTTAAGTAAATTATACTAATTTGGCGAACAGTTAATCCAATATTTTGCATGTGTACTGTTAGATAAGGAATCAATGATGAATTTGCTATAATGCAATAAAATGAAATGAAATGAAATGAAATGAAATGAAATAATACAAGTTAGTTTTACTTTTATGTAAATTTATGTACAATACTTTACTTACCGCCATATAAGAAAAATAATGTTAATTTTAACATAACTAAATTCTTATTTATTGAAAAAACCCATCGGTTTTTTTCCTCATCTAACTTTTCTTCCATAGTAATTAATTAATTAAAACTAAACAGTAGTTGTCTACGTTAATTAATGAGCTTATAACATAAGTGATAATGTACAGTATAATCTTTCTAATAATTTATAACAATTCTTATCAATGGCATGCATATACGCATAGCGACAGATGTTTATTTAAGCTAATCTAATACAAGGTTCCATCCAACAATCGTGTTTGTTTAAATTTGGCGGTTTTGTTGGCGGCGGCGGCGACGATCGTTGGTGGCAGTTGTTGTACGAGATAGCAGCCGCAGCAGCAGCGGCGTATAGGCGCATTTTGGGCGCATTAATAAAATCAATTGTGCAGTCTATCAATCAAATCAAATAAATAAATAATCAAAATGCTTATTTAATTTGCTTGTTTCTTGCTGCTCACAATCTAAATCTATCTAATTACTACCTAATTATTATTATTATTACATTTAAATGATTTTATAATAGAAGATGCATAGAAGACGATTTATTAATACGAATATTAATAGTAATAGTAATGCGAGAGTGATTCAACGTACAACAAGTGAAACAATTCGAATTGGTGAGCCAGATCATAATCACCGACCATCAAATTTGCCCCCTCCGCCGAAAAAAGCCGCATCATTTGTTGTAACAGGTGTTAGTGCACGCGTTGATACCGCGAACATTCAATGCGAATCACCAGATGATAGTGAAGAGTTTTCACGACAAACCGACATCGAAACGCCAAGTTTTTCCGAAGACACATCCTACTCCCAATACACGGAAGACGTTGATTATTGTGCCTGCGAAGAGATCATCCTAAAGCGGTGCGTTAACGCTGTTATGTCAAAGAGTGATGATGAACTAATAGGAGCTGCTGATAAGGAGTTAACATCAACACCACCACCACCACCAATTCAAATCATTCCTTCACCAGGACGATTCATAGGACGTTTTCAGGTTGTTAAAGTGGAAAGTATTCATCCATTTCGAAGAGGACGATGGATTTGTCATGATTACGTTGATAATTCGGAATATGCACCAAAGGATGGCTACGAATTCTATAGAGGACATTTTGTTAAGCGTCGTGAATTAGAAGATATCAAAAAGAAGATGAAGGATGAGACATGTATTTATATATTTATTTATTTATTTATTCATTAATCGTTTCATTTGTTTTAGTTATATTTGATCCACTTATGGATACCGATCCAAATTTGCAAACAATTCAGCCTCCTGTTACACTTGTTCATAGTAAGTACACCAATTATGTTTAATCAACCGACCGGATGATATATCCTTTAATCTATTTTTAGATGCAACCACACAGTTGGTATTTATGAACGCTCCCGTCTTGTCTTCAGCGTATCATCCTATTTTAAGAACAGGTAACTATTTGAAATTGGCGCGTTTCATTCGAATGAATGTATAATGGGTTGCATAGGTTGCATAGGCATGAAACAAATGCAAATTAGAAACTGTAGTGAATTTGCTATATCTCACTTTTATCTATAAACGAAATCTTGACAAATATTTAAATTAAATGAATGAATTTGTTGATAAAATGTGCGCGTTTTTATTCACAACATATGGAAAATATATAGATGGTCGAAATCACGGTATGAAATACATGTTTTGAAATAAATCTTTATTTATAGGTTATTTTAGAAATTAATGCATTAATTTTGTTTTATAGAAAACACTGCCGTACAATCGTACAATTCTCAAAAGTTAATATCAACATCACCTAGGCCTATTTTAAGAACTGGTGAGTAATTTTCTATATACTTTTTATTTTGTCCCTTTGCCTTTCGTTGAATGTTTTCATGTATGTTTAAAGAAAAAAAGGTCGAATATGACGCAAAACGAAACACCTATTCCTTCTTCTAGTAAATAATCGGAGAGAAATACGATTCTTTGTTGGCTTCCAATTATCTACCACCACTCAATGAATATTTTTTTGCAATTGTGAAGTCCTACAAAATACATATTACTTTTTATTTTTCTTATTTTGCAGTACAGTTACAGTATACACTATACAGGATAGCTAACATGCTAAACATTCAGTATAATAATAATTACATATAATTAATTCCAAATGCAGCTTTTGTAGGCACACA